>PISX010017977.1:0-41915 GCA_004024625.1 Mellivora capensis | reverse complement strand
CTTTTGATCTTGATGAAGTCCCAATAGTTCATTTTTGCCCTTGCTTCCCTTGCCTTTTAGCCCACTTTATGTTATCAAATATTTTGTTATTGCAACATTCAAAGACTAGAAAGCTGTATCAGTCACATTTTGCTAGGCAGTACAACCACAAAATCTCTATGGCAAACAGACAACACTGAACATTTCTTTTTCTCTCATGAACATGTGAATTGGCTGTAATTGTTGTGTGTCTAGGAGTCAGGGCAACTCTGCTTCTCATTTAATGATTCAATTAATTTAATTGTGTCTCATTTAATGTATCCAACTGCAGGGGAAGAAACTAGCTGGGCTTTGTTCTTCTTATGGTTATGACAAAAGCACAAGAGGAAAAATATAAGTGCCTAGCCATATTTCAAGCCTCTACTTAGGTCACATCTGTTAATCATTGGCTAAAAGTAAGTCACATGAGCAATACCAAAGTCTAGGGCTAGGGAAGTACATGCCACTTGCCATGAGACTGTGGTAAACAAATGAACAACTAATAATACTGTAAGGGAGAGAACGGGACTACATTTAATTTACCAGAGAAGCTATGGTAGGATTAAAAAATTCAGAATGACTTTCAAACCCTGGCTTAGTGACTTAATTGTTTGTCTGGGTGTAGTTACTCAACATCACTTTTACTTGGTTTTCTCATCTGTAAAAAGGAAATAAAAATAATTACCTATAGTTTTGTTGTGAGAATTAAAGATAACATTGAAGTGCCAAGCATAGTGGCCTGATAGTAAGTATACAATAAATGGTAAGATTTATTATAATATTGATGAAGACCCATTGTTTCCTGTAATAATAATAATAGCTTATAGTTAATAGTGTTTGTTGTGTTCATGGTGTTATCCCAAATACTTATATAACAGGTATTTTTCTTGTCAGCATTTTCTAGGTGAACAAGAGAAGCTGAGAAAAGTTACAAAATATGTCCAAAGTTAGCTTTCATTTTATTTCAAACCATTTCAAACCAAGTGGTTGAAAACAATAATTCTTTATTTAGATCATGATTTTATGAGCCAACTATTAGGAATGGGATCAGCTAAATGGTTTTTCTGGATGCATGCAGATTCAGCCATGTGTCTGTAGTTAGCTCTCTGGTTGGCTGGAACTACCTAGTCAAGAATAGACTTGGCTGTAATGGCTCATCATTCTTCCATGAAGGCTCTTATCCTCCAGCATGAGAGCCCGCGCTTACCTGCTTCCTGGTCAGGGTTCCAAGAGAAGCAAAAATCTAAGCTGCTTGAGGCCACAGCTTCTAACTGGTGCATCATCCCTTTTACTTCACTCTGTTGGCCAAAGCAAGTCATAGGCCAGCCCAGACTCAAAATAATTGGAAATAGAATGCATCTCTTAAAGAGAGAAGCTTTATAGACATATTACAAAGAACACAGATACAAGGAAGAATGAAGGATTATGACCAATGTTGGAATACACCATAGTCTGCCTTCTGGCTACAATTCTCACATTCTTCCCCATGGAAAATATTCTCTTCTTTATTCAAGGATCCCTAAAATTCACACCATGAACTATGACATCAGGTTTAAATCTGGAATGTAATTGTGGTATGTCCAAATGAAACTCTTCATATATGGATTCCCTTGATCCTGAGACTCATGAACTGAAAAGTTATCCCACAAACATCGAGTGTATGGTGCTGACACAGAAATAGAATAATCTCAATAAATATAATTGTATAAGAGAAAAAATCAGAGATACATAGCAGTCTTTGGTCTATAGCAATTTTAAAATCCAGGTGGGATCTTGGAGTAGCAAATATTCTTTGATTAAGGTGAGGTTATATTCTTTGGAAGTGGTTTCCCAGTTTGTTCTTCATGGCTCTTGGTTCTACCTTCGGGGCGATTAGGGCTATTGACTGCCCTCTAGGACATGTTTCCTTTTTCAGTTTCCTTCATTAGCCCTTTAAAATATTTTGTCAGCCAGCCCGAGAAAGTTGGGAGCCCAGAGGCCTTTTTGTTTCCTCTTTAGAAATAGCATTAAGGATACTAATAGCTTATAGTTGTGTGTGAGTAAAATCATTCTCTTTTAATCCAGGTTGATGTCATTTTTACATATAAAATTTCTTATGAATTACTGTAGACTATGAGTTTGATTTGTGCCCTTTATTAAAAATGTACAGCCATGATTGTTTTCAAGACATGCCTCTCTATAGATACACTTATTTACTGTCACTTTGGGATTGGGCTTCTATGAGACCATCTTCTTAAGAATCTGAGGAACAGTTTTGTGTATTTGAGAGTTTGTTTGACAACATATTAGTTCTTTCAGATTTCTTAAGAAAGGGTTTTGGAGTTATACTTTTGAATGGATGTTTTTCTTTAGTCCTCATTATATGTAGAGGATTTTTACTGACTGGGAAGACTGAAGATAAGAAACAATTTTTGCATCCCAGAAAATTATGTCCCCTCTGTATTCCCTCAAAATTCTCCTTGCAGACTGGCCAGTTCTTTATTTAGCCCATTTCCTTCTTCCTGTACCTATATGTAGCCAGGACCAACCAGCTGACATTTCTACATTTTGTGGAGATCTCTAGAGCCAAAATCCAAAGTTAATTATATACATTTGTCATCTTTCATGTTCTTGTAGGTAATACATTTGCATATTATTTTATTCTAAGAAACACAGATTGCCATTTTTTCTAACCTCCAATAACAATTTGCTTTATTTCCCCCAGCATTTGCTGAGAGTTTGTTTGCCATTTTTTCAGCCTCTACTTAGTACTCACTGCCAATGGCACTTATTTTAGATTTTTGTCATGGCAGCACCTCAATTCTAGGAACCAATTATTTCTGCATCAGTTAGTTTTTGCTGTTTAAAAAAATTACAGAATTTAGTGGCTTAAAACAATAGCCTTTTTTAAAAAAAGTTTTTTAGCTCATAATCGTGCTAGTTATTAAATTGGGCTGGACTCAGTTGAACTTGTGTCTGCATTCAGCTGCCAGGTCAGCTGGGAGCTGCTTAGTATAGAATGGCCTCAGCTAAGGCTACTCATCTTGGACCATGTGTTCTCTCATCATCCAGCAGGATAGCCTGGGCTTGTTCTCATGGTGACTGCTTAGAGTTCCAAGAAATTGAACAAAGGCAAGCAGTCTTTGAGACCTCGAATTTCAACCAGTTCACTTTTACTTCTGCTGTATTATGTTCACCAAAAGAAGCCATAGGACCAGCCAACATTTAGGAGAAGGGAAAATAGACTTAGTTCTTGATACGAAGGGGTGTGAAGTAACGTATTAAGGGGCACAGATAGAGCAAAGAAGGATTTAAGACTCTTTTTGCAACATACCATGCTATACTGTATCTCACGATCAGTAGATCTTGTTACAATTACTGTTTTCTCAAGAAACACAATAAAGCAATTATTATTCCTTCCCAAAAGGATGACTGTGGCCTCACCAAAACTTTTCTGCTTCCTTGGGGATTTACCGTGACTTTCTGACCATGTATTTCACCCCTGCATGTGTTTGAATACTTGTTTCAGTAGATAGTTCCCAATCTGACTCTTGCCTACCTGCCCATCTCTAGCTCTGCACAATTCTACCTGGTTGGATCTAGACCTGTGGACTTGGTTCTGGAATGGCCTTTGATGCTTCATCTACCTCATAGTCATCATTACCATCTGTCAGCCCGTCATTGGAAGGGATGCCCACTTACCTAACCTCTGCAAATCCTGTCTTAATGGCTGAAGACCTATTTTCTCTTCATATATTTCCTTCTGATTAGCTTAGTGATTGGGTTTTCCTCATGAATGACAAGTTATTTAAACAAATGTGTAACATATTTTTAAAAAATTTTATAATCTAAAGGGGAAACAAGTTTAACTTTGATTATTGAGGTACTTGTATTTTGTCAAGGTGATTATCCTATCCTACTCAAAAGGATTATACTATCCTACCTCAAAATTTCCTTCATTTAACATTTTTGCTTAAAGATACACGGGGGTATTGAATCAATATGAGGTAATAGGGCTTCAAAAAAAAGTAGAAATTACCCTTATTATGTATTTTGTATAACAAATAAATAATTTATGTAAAATATGGTTAATTAACAATTCATTGGTTAATAATTAATTGACCTAACAGTGGTAAATTTTCTCTGTATATTTTGTACAGTGTATTTCTCTGAAATACACTGTACAAAAGAGAGTCATGTTGATTTCATGTAGTGGTAGGAGTATTTGCAAGAAGGATTATCTGCTCTACCAGCTCCACAGTGATCCCAGTGGTGTAACCATTTATATAAAAACATTGTGAGAGTTGCTTTTCTTTGGAGAAGTACCCTGAGCTGAGTCATTTACCTTGTATTTTAGCTCTATAAGAGGATTCAGTAGGATTGTCTTGGCACTCCTGATACTGAGCACCTCTACTGGGCAGAGTTTATGAGCACTCTCACAGAAGGGACCTACATTCATATATGCTTATTTATCCATGTAATTTCTTTGACATTTAAAAGTAGCTCTAGCAGTTATTTATATATAACTTTGAAAATAGTCTCGAGTCTAATCGCCTGTGGCTAGGTAGCATCTAGTTTCATACCACATATATACCCAGTGGAGACAGTAATTAAAATAGGCAAAACTTGTTGGAGATGGCTTTCTTCAAAAACTAGCCATATGGAGAAGAGGAATAGAGCCCCTGCCCTCTCCAGTGGTATTAACTCCATGAGTTTCAGTTAACAAGAAGAACGAGTATATGGGATAGAAACATTCAGGTTATATAATACAAGCTGAGGATCCTATTTTTACTCCTACAGTGAAAATAAAACTTTTTTGAGAAACTTTTCATGGGATATAGTTGCAGGCACTCAATATTTGTTGAATGATTGCTTAATGACGCTTCCTCCGAGATTGTATGATAATTGACCTTATTTCAATGATTATGAGAACTGCAGTTGTTTCTACAGTGGTGAAAATGGTGAGGAGGATGAAACAGTGTTAGACCTGTCTGACATGTTTGTGTTACCCACTTGTTAGCAGTGGGTTGTCTCTGAACTCTCTGATAGCTAAAGCCATCTTATATTGTAACATTCATATAAAAATGGTCTGAGCCCTCACATAATATATATAAAAATCTTTTTAAATCTTTACAGTATCTCCCATGATTTTTGAGGAGCTTTTTTGATAGTGGTGTGAACGATGGTAGGAGAAAAGTTTTCAATAGTGTCTATGAAAGGTAGAAAAGAGAGTTGACTGAGAAAACCAGAAGGATTTTCAAGCAGGTGTGAAAGTCCCTATAGAGTTTATACACACTTGGATTAATCAGTTATCTGTTGGCTTCACTTCTATCAGACTACTGAAGAAATACACAACCTCACAAATTAATTCATCTTTAAAACTCACAGCCTGTAACTTCAACTGTGATTAATCCAAGTGTGTGTGTGTGTGTATGCAAATTGGCCTTTATTTTAATTTAAATAAAAAATAGCTTGAATTTCTTGAATTTCTGATTGAATCATGGATTTAAAGTGTACCACCACAAAGCCAAGAAATTATTAAGGAATGTTTTTGAGAATTGGTAATGTAACAGCAATATATTTTTCTTAAAGCCATCAATGCAATATTTAGCAAATCAGTATTTATTTTGGTATAGTGGTAAGACAAACAATTACGCATTGGGAAAATAGAGGTATTTTAAAACAGATATTTAGTTATAGAAGTTTTTAATATACCCACTTCAATTTGAACTCTACTGGAAAGTCAATGCTTAGAAAATGCAAAAAGAAAACAATTACTTCAGCAATTACTTTCAATGTCTAAGACATTACATGGGTATATTTTTGAAACCAAAATGTATGTGGATAACTTCTTAACTTTTGTAGCAAAAGCTAGATATACTCCTAAAATAAAGTTGCATATGATTTACAAATATATCCTCATTCATCTGTGTTCTCTGGTCTTTTATTGATAGTCAGTAAAACATAAGATTTTGAAACTTAACACTGAATAATAGTTCAGGCCTAAATGAAAGGTACTTTAACATAAATTCCTTTCAGCTCGTGAAATATTTGTTTTGTTTTACGCGTATTAATGCATTGGCTTCTCTCCTTCAGTCTCCAATATCAATTTTAACAAAATTCAAACATTTCTTTTGCAGCATGAAATCTGAGGAGCAGAATAAGATGGTGGCATGAGCAGAGACTTCTAAGGTAGGCAGGCCTCCCTTACCACCTCAGCTCAGCCTGCTGATTGACATTATCTTATATCAGACGTCAGTGTGGTATCTGGTCAAAATCCTTATTTGTCCACGTAGTTCATCCAGTAAATAAATGTTTCTTCTTATCTATCAACTATAATGAAAATGTGTTGCCAAAACAATTACAAATTTACAAAATTTGACCAGAATGCCTAGAAGTATACAGTGGAACTTGTTTAAAGGTGTTGCCAAAGGTGCATCAAGGTGAACATGGCTCTTGTTTTTTGGTGGGGACACAACAGATGGCATCCTAAATGGGAAACAGATGCCTACCTCTGGAGGTATGAAGGTGACTGTGTAGTGTTCATGAAGGTCATAAACAAGCTTAGGAAAAAAATCAGAAATTTGTGAGATTCCTTAAGACATGAAACAGTATGCTCTGTCCAAGAAGAAGCAATTGCTGTCAGGATTTGGTGTGAACTCAAGTCTTCTCCACTCAGATCAGGAGTGGGGGCAATTTGAATGGAGGCAATTAATTCAGATGGGAAAACAATAATGCACTTTAAAATATTAAAATATTAAGTTTTAATATTTTTGATATTAAATTAAATATTAATATTTTTAATATTAAAATATTAAGTGTTCCCTGCTAGGTACACTGTATATTCTCTTTGGGTTTACAAGGTTCTATCTAGGAAAGATAGAATGTAGCATGTCATAAATATGTGTGGAAGAATTGGTACATAATGTTGTCCTATATATTCAGCAATGGATTCTAGACTCTAATTCCATTGACCATCATGGCTTTCCAGTTAAATGTTATAGCTGATTTTTATGTACCTGCATAGACTTAAGTCACTTAAGTCACTTAAGTCACAAATCCTTGTTTTGTCTCAATTTTATGATATGCGTTGATTATCAAGATAAAAGAGACATCAACCTCGAAATTGCCCTTTGTAGCTTATTGAGAGAATTGTTTTCTTATGGAATCACAGAGAAGGAAACCTTTTATAATTTGACTAATAATAACAGTAATCTATCATTTTCAAAAAAATGGCTTTGTCAGATATACTTTAATATACCTAATCCTCTCCCCCTAATTCCTAAAATAGGTAACATTTTGTAATTTGATTCTTCTTGAATAAGGATCTGAAAAATTATATAATGTGTGTATTAGTTATATAGATAATATATATTAGTAATTTCTTAATAAAGAGCAAATCCATTGTAATATTTACCGATACTTTGATAAGTTTATATGTGAAAGCAAACAATCCTAAAATCTTAGGGACTTAAAACTGGAAAGATTATTTATTTTTTACACTATATCTTTTTCTTTTACACTATTTATTTTTACACTATATTTTTTTCAGATCAGTGAGGGAAGAACATTCCTTCATGTTCTCCTCACTAGAGGAACAAGCTGATGGAGCAGCCACTATTTTAACACTGTCTTCACTCTGGTGGGAGGAGGGCAGGTTACAGTGAAATATGTAGCGCATTATTTCTGATAACATTTTATTGATCAAATTAAATCAAATAGCCATGCCTCACTGTAGTGAGGGAGAAAAGTGCAGTCCAACGAGAACCCTGGTTTTGGTAAAATCTCCAATGACTGTCTCAGGGACAACTTGGCAAACTACTCAACAATGCATAGCTCTGACCTAGCATTTCCATTGCTAGGAATTTATACTATGACACAAGCATGTTCATTTCTGTGTTATTTGTAATATAAAAAGGTAAAATCCCCAGAAAGGTTCTGGTTAAATATATTCATGTTAAACTCATCCATTACAGCCTTTGAAAAATGAGTGGGATGTATTTGAATTAACATGGAAATTTATTTTAAGAGAATATTGTTAATAAAGTATTTGTGTGTGTGATGGTGGTAGCAGTAGTTGTGGTGTTTGTGTGTGTGTGTGTGTGTGTGTGGGTGGGTGTGTGTTTGTGGGCTCATATGTGCAGATCACTTAGAACAGTGCTTGCCAAAAATAATAATAGTAACTAACACTTATATGAAATATATTATATGTAAGGCAGTCTTCTATATGTTGTACACATCTTAAGTCATTTGATATAACAATCATTTGAAGTGATATTTATTATTCTCAATTTTCGAATGAGGAAACTTACAAAGAGTATCTACTTGAACAATTTCTAGAATGATATCTGAGATATTGTAATGAGTATCTTTGGGGAGTGGTTCTAAGAGATATACTTTTTTTTTAATTCATTGTATTGCTTTTTGTTGCTTTTAGAATTTTTACCATGATCACATGTTACTTCCATAGTTAAACTCTGGTACTATGAATAGATGCCATGACAATGAACCAAAAGGAGATGACTTATTCCTGCTAGAATGTATGTATACCTCTGCATCCTGAAGTGAATGTTTTTCTATGTGGGGAAAATGTTTAAGATTGAAACTCTCAATTCCAGTTTTTCCCTTTGTCATAGTTAAGCAAAGACTGAGCTAGCTGTTTGTTCTTGATACCATGCTACGTGCTTGCATGTGATGATCTGTGATAGGTTTGATTTCTGTCCCATATTTTCTCCTCTTTCTGAGTCCTGCATTCTGGAACTGTTGTCATCAGGCTTGGCTAAGTGACTGGCTTTGAAAATGGTGTGTACTGCCTTGAAGCAGAGTTCTGAAGAATCACTTTGAGGCTGTACTCTTGGTCTTTTTTCTCTGCAGTGGGAAGGACAGTATCTAGACAGGGGATGCTTGAATCTTGGGGTGAAGAGAATATGAAAAATAGCTGTAGAAGGTATATCATGAGTGGGAAATTAGAAATAAACTTTGTGGGGGGGGTGTCCCTGGATGGCTCAGTTGGTTAAGTACTCTTGATTTCGGCTCAGGTCATGATCTCAGGTTGTGAGATTGAATTCTGTGCTCAATGGGGAGCCTGTTTAAGATTCTTTCTCTTCCTTCCTCCCCTCCTTCTTCCCTCATCCCCACCCCTACTCTTTCTCTTATTCTCTAAAAAAAATTAAATAAATAAACTTTGTTGTGTCAAGGCATTGAGAATGAATCATTTGCTACCATGGCATAAACTAGTAAAAGTTAATACACGGGCCTTGGAAAAATTACTAAGAAAGCAGAATTGGAGAAAGTATATTTTCTAACAATCCTCTGGGGCGGGGGTTCTGGGATATTTTAGCCTTTTGTGCTTTTTGTTATTTTTGTATTGCATTATTAGCTCTTGGAGCTGCTTTACTTGAAGTTCTCTATTGCTTATTCTCTTGGAAGAAGGAAAATGTGTATTGTTCCATGGCTTTCATCTTGGCAGGCTAGGAGTAGAAGACTTGTTACAAAATTTCAGTTTGATTTTTATTTCTTTTTTTTTTAATTTCTATTTGTGAAAGACTCCCTTGTTCTATATGTCCTGTCAGTTTTAAGAAGTTCCAGTATTACAGAGAGTATAAATAGTTAAGTTATATTTCCTTTCCAACAACTCATTTCTCTGAAGTTTTTCACTTAATTGCAAAATGTAATCATTTTAATTTTCAGGTTTTTTATTATCTACACTAAAACATGAAAAAATATAAAATTTTTCTTTAGGTGTTCTTTGTATCTCATTTGACATGAAATGCCTAATTCTGTTGTTTGGTCTTGATGCTTAAGAGTGTCCTGCTGTAGTGATCAGGTTAAGTGCTATCAATTTCCCTAACAAGGCTAATTGCCAACTAATATAAAAAATTATTTTCCCAAGGATTTTAAAGGTATGGTCCCACTTTTATTCATTTAAAGAAAAAAATAGTTGGATTTTCTTCTAATAGAGTGAAATTGATTGCTTATATCTTACCAAAATAAAGAGAGTAACGTATTTTATATCTCTGTTCCAAGGGTTGGAATGTCATCAATTTTTTAGCTAAAGAAAAATAAACTGATTCTTTCTGTGTGTTCATTTCTGTATGTTAGACTACCCAGTGGAGCACAGCTAGATGCCTCCCTAGGATACATGGTATTTGGAGGTTTGCCTTGGTTCATAATCATAGTGTACTGAAGCAGCATTTCAGGATTGTTGTCCAAGATGAATGAGGCAACACTGTCTCAGTATTAAACAGTATCAGAAATATCTAAAGAAAAGATCCTTCTTTGCAGTCAGTAGATAAGTTATCCCTCTTCCACTTCATAACCTGGTGAGAGGGCTGCCCCTTTCTGTTCCATATTATATACAGGATCGAAGCCCTTCTGTGGCATTAGTTTAGATTGATCCTTTTATCCTGATTTCCAAATGTGGCCTCTGAAGGAGGACTGAAGGAGAATACCATGTGATTTATGCTGTACTCTTGAATGTCTAGAAGGTATCCTAATGACCATACATCAACCTGTATTGGAGAAATTTTGGAGATTCAAAGATAATCCCACCTCCCTTCTTTTGCTCTCCAAAGCCACAAGGAAATATTCTGATAACATTCTAGATATAATTACTCTTCAAGACTTAGACAAGCTAGGGAAACATAAGTGGCTTTCCAAAGATGATAGGGAATTATATAGCCAGTAAGAACGGTCTTTTTTTTTAATGATTTATGCCCACGACCTCAATTTTATTTTAAACTGTATGTATTTTAGTTACTACTAAAAATATTCCGTAGAGGGAAAATAAATCCTCTGCTAGTTAACATACAAAATGAATTATTCTATCAGCATTTGAGAAGTGTTTTTTTAAGGATATGGATCTAAGTGAACAGAAGAGTTCCCAACATGAAAATACATGCTGATTTAACATACTTTTAATCTCAATGACTAGAATATTTGTTTTAAGGAATGGGGCATTGGATTATGAGTCAGGTTTGTTATTGGTGAATGTGATTCTGAATGTGGTATTTCTGGATAACTCTTTTATATAATATAAATCTTAATAATAAATATTATTTTATCTTAATAAGTGGTGAAATCTTAATATCTTAATAATAAATCTTACTAATAAATGTTATCTTAATAATAAATATTCTTTTAATTCATGCAGTCATTTGCATGAATATTGATCAATTACTAGTAATCATAATTGTACTTATTGGTAATACATTTAACACTAGGTAGATTATTCACCAAAGATACAGTGACAGCCTTGAATGATGCAGTGTCTTGAGGGAGAGCTTTCAAGTCTGAGTCTTAAGGGGGAATCTTAGTAGTAGGAAAGAAGTTGTTGGGTAAGCAGGAGGAGTCTTTTGTCTTGGCGTGAATCTTCCTAAAAGAACATATAAAGGCAGGAAGAAGAGGTGGTAATATAAGGAGTACTAATAAAATATGAAATATTCAATTGAATTTTGACATCTTATTGAGTATTTTGAAGTCTGTAGCTAGCAGGCTCTCTGCTGGGGCCTCTAGTAATACCCACCTCCTAGTGTTCACACCCTTGTGTAATCGGTCATCTTTTTCAAATGGGTGCTGGCCCAGTGACTTGCTTCTATCCAGTAGAATGGAGCCAAGGTCATGGGATCGCACTTCTGTGTTTAGCTTATAAAAGACTAACTTCCAATTTGATATACTCAATAGCTTCAGAGTTTATAAGGAGATTCTTCCGCTTGCTGGCTTTGATAAAGCAACTTACCCCTGTGGGGAGGTCCACATGGCAAGAAAATGAGGCCCCTGGAATAGAGAAGGTGAGTTCTGCTAGGAACTGAGGACCTTAGCCCAAGAGCACTTGAGACATTGAAATTCTGCCAACCTCATGTAATTGATTTTAGAAGTGAATACTTCTCTAATTGAGCCTTCATATGAACCCCCAGCTCTGCTTGTTGCTCTGATTGTATCCTTGTGAAAAACTCAGAAGCAGAGGAGCCATTTAAGTTGTGACCAAATTCCTAACCCACAGAATCTATAAGACAAATCTGTTGTTTTAAGCTGCTAAACTTGCGGTAATGTATTATAAAGCAGAAGATAGTCAATACATGTTTCTTAATCATACTTCTGTTGTTAATTTTGTGATTAACTTCTTGAGTATGATATCACTTGACATTAAAATGTATATTATATAATGTATATTTAGGAAAAGCTCAATGTATAAGAAAAGGAATTGATATAAAGCAGTAGTTCTCAACATTTAGTATATATCAGAATCGCCTGGAGGGCTTGTTAAAACAGCTGCCCCCCTCTCCCCAGGTTTTTGATTCAGCAAGTCTGGTTCTTTACAATTCACATTTCTAAGAGTTTTCTAGGTATTATAGTTTCCTATTGCTGCTATGACAAATTACCATGAACTTAGTGGCTTAAAACAACACAAATATATTACCTTACAGTTCTGGAGGTCAGAAGTCAGAAATAGGTCGGTGTGGGGGCGCCTGGGTGGCTCAGTGGGTTAAACCTCTGCCTTCGGCTCAGGTCATGATCCCAGGGTTCTGGGATCGAGCCCCACATCGGGCTCCCTGCTCAGCGGGGAGCCTGCTTCCTCCTCTCTCTCTCTCTCTGCTTGCATCTCTGCCTCCTTGTGATCTCTGTCTGTCAAATAAAAAATTAAAAAAAAAAAGAAATAGGTTGGTGTGGATTAAAATCAAAATATCCCCTTTCTGGAAACTGTAGGGGAAAATATATTTTCTTGCTTTTTCTAGCATCTAGAAGCTGCCTGCATTCATTCCTTGGCTTGCAGCCCCTTACTTCATCTACAAAGCCATCAGGATAGTATCTTCAAATCTTTCAAATTTGGACCACTGACTCTCCTGCCCCTCCCTTTTTTACTTATAAAGACTCTTGTGATTATGTTGGCCCCATCTGGACAATCTTGGATAATCTTCTCATCTCAAGACCTTTAACTTAATCGTATCTGCAAAGTCTCTTTTTCCATGTAAGTTTTCAGGGATTAAGATATGAGCATTTTTGTGGGCCCATTATTCTTCCTATCACATAGGTGATGGGGATATGCTGGCTCAGGGACTACACTGTGAGCATCAATGATTATAGATAACTGTAAGAAATGAGCTCCTTCTTCTTTGGAGTCTCTCTGCCTCCATCATGCCCCCTTCTTAGCCTTGCTCTTCATAAGATTCCACAGCTTTTGTTTTCTCTGTGGACTAGAAACTTCTTACCTCGGTATACATGTAAGCTTCCCAAACACTCAGAGGAGTCTCACCTGAATGTAGGGAGAAGGTTGCTCTATTGATGACAGGTGAAATGCTTATTAATCAGGTAGTTCTGTCTGATATTTAATTTTATCTATGTTTTTAATGTTTATGTTTTACTACAGTTAAAGTCTTTACTTTGGTGATACTGTATATATATGTGTACATATATATATATATTTTTTTTTCTAAGTCAGGCAATTTCTAAATGGATTTTAAAGCTCTCTTTCCAAGATTAAATAAGAGAGGAGAGTTCCAAAGATAACACAGTACTAATTAGGAATAATAACAGGCTAGAAATATTTCCTATAAATACTTTTTTTAACATTTTCATCTTTATTTCATAAAATACTTTTTCTTCTAATATGTAAGTGTATACTCAAGTATGTGGGTATCGATTCTGGCATTTAAATATGCATCACTGATGGGGCGCCTGGGTGGCTCAGTGGATTAAGCCTCTGCCTTCAGCTCAGGTCATCATCTCAGGGTCCTGGGATCGAGCCCCACATCAGTCTCTCTGCTCAGCGGGGAGCCTGCTTCTCCCTCTCTCTCTTCCTGCTTCTCTGCCCACTTGTGATCTTTCTCTGTGAAATAAATAAATAAAATCTTTAAAAAATGCATCACTGAATAATTAAGATACTTTCTTATTAATAATTCCCTCTAAGAGAAGCATAATTGTTGTCAATCAATTCAATTATAAGACTAAGACTGTGAAAGTTTAAAAAAATATGTCATCTCCCCTTGTCTGTCACCTTATATAGAAACACAATTTTAGAATTAGATGTGTGTGTCTTTGTCTATGTCACAAAACTCTCTTAAAGCACAGGGATATGTCTTTAGATTTAATGTCTGTATATTTTCCTTCCTAGAATGTTCAGGGACTATGGTGTTTTTTTATCTCTTTGAGGGACTGTATCTTTCCGTTAACCCACGCTTTCATTCAAAATGCCAGGAGATTTACTAGATTTGATTTGAAGGACTAGGGATGTTAAGGGTCAAAAATTGCTTTTGTGTGCCCACAGACCAACTAATCCTGGACAATACCTAAGTATGGAGGGGAATAAAGGCTAATGGGCTCCTGTAGCTATTTACTTCCTCCCATACAGATAAACTTGAAAGGTAAGGAAAATCCCAGACTTTTGTTAACAAAACTACCATGAGGTGTTTTTGGAGGATTTTAAGTTTGCCATGTCTAAATTAACTTTTAAATAAAACTTTTAAATAAAAAAAATTATTGATAACTTTCTTTTAAGTGAAGTTTGTATAATAAACCTTCAAGCCCAATCATTAATAGTACAGTATTTGTCAGAGAAGAGGGGATGTTATCCATATGAAATGTTCCTTCTTATTTTTTGAGCCAAATGTTTTTGCTTGGTTTGGCTATGTTGCTTATGTGAATTCACTGATTCTCTTGCTATTTTCCAAGTACTGTATGTGATTTTAGATATTTTCAATATTTTATACATTTCATTCATATTAAAGATTCTTAGTTTGTGAAACAGTTGACTGTTTCAGGAGATAAAACTAATGCTTTCTGTAAATTAATGTTAAAAAAGTCAATTATTTCATGAAACACAAGAATTACAGATATATTTGTATATTGACACACCAGTGAAAGAGACCAGCTAATGTCCATTTAATATCCTGTCTATATAACATTCAAAGTAGATATTTTCTGAGAATTTTTTAGATTTAAATAGATTTTCTCCTCCTAAATTATTTTAGTCCATCTCCAGGGAGTTCTGTTGCCGACTTATCGGATGTGAGACAATTTACACACCATAAAAATAAGTGAAAGTAATGTGATGTGCCAGTTTTCTAGTGGAGTATGAGTAATCATCCTGTTGGCATGGCAAAGAAATTCATAGAAAAACACTCTTTTGTCATTATTGCTGAAAATTAATTGTAATTGAAAGCCTTTATTTATAAAAGAAGGAATATAGTAGATTTGATTTTTTTTAAAGATTTTATTTATTTATTTGTCAGAGAGAGAGAGGGAGAATGAGCAAGCACAGGCAGACAGAGTGGCAGGCAGAGGCAGAGGGAGAAGCAGGCTCCCCGCCAAGCAAGGAGCCCGATGTGGGACTCCATCCCAGGACGCTGGCATCATGACCTGAGCCAAAGGCAGCCGCTTAACCAACTGAGCCACCCAGGCGTCCCGTAGATTTGATTTCTAACTAAAAACAAATGAAAGCTTCTTTTGCCTCTTAGTGTACTTCTAATTGAAAGAATTTTTTTTTCTCTACCACTTCTCTTTTAATAAATATTTGTTATTCACTTGCTATGGCTAAGATACTATGATAGGTAAGGAGGGAAATATAAGGAGTAAAAGATGCTCAAGAATATGTAGGTTGTAACTGATCATTGACCAAAGAGTGATACACACACTATAAATGCTAAGGAAGTTGAGGGAAAAAGAGATGATTTCCAACTAGGGTGTAAAGGGGAAGCATAAAGATTCCAGCAAAGGAACCACAAATTGAATGTAACATAATAAGGCAAGCACAGACAAATGACAAGAAACTTGCACAGCTGATGTTTCTCCTACTTCTGATATGGGCGTTTAGCCACATTAGGAGGCTAAAAAATATATTGCCAATTATATTGACACATTTTCTTGCAAAAAGTTGAAATTATCAAGAAGTGCATATAAAATATAAATCATATAAAATATGATTTTATATTTAATATAACTAATGATAAATCTTTCCCTAAGTATATTTATGCCTTTTTGGTATGAAGATATGAGTGCCTGGGTGGTTCAGTTGGCTCAGGTCATGATCCCAGGGTTCTGGGATTGGGTCCTACAGAAGGCATCCTGCTCAGTGGCGAGTCTGCTTCTCCCTCTGGCCCTCCCCCTGATTGTGATCTCTCTCTCTCTTTTAGATAAATAAAATCTTTTAAAAATATGAAGATATGATCAGTAAAACATTTAAACATGCTTATTTCCTCTTTATATCAACTTTCAAAAAATATACTTTAGTGTGTGTTTTATAATATCTATAATAAGGTTAAAACGGTAAGCATAAGTACTTTGAAATAAGTAAATATGCAAATACTGGGGGTGTGTGCTCAAAAATATTTTATTGGTAGATGGCATGATCAAAGTAACTTGGTTCTTTTTTTTTCTTAGAGGTTTTATTCACTTAATTGACATAGAGAGAGAGAGCACAGGCAGGGGGAGCAGCAGAGCAAGAGTGAGAAGCAGGTTCTCCCTCCCAAGCAGGGAGCCAGATGTTGGGATCATGACCTGAGCCAAAGGCAGATGCTTAACTAACTGAGCCACCCAAGTGCCCCTTGGTTCTTTTTCTAAAGTAGAAGACATCCTTCCCTATATTAGTCAACTTTCTCTTATCATTCAGCTTATCCAGAAGGCTTTAAGCTCTTAATCCCTTTCTAGATCAGAAGAATCTAATCTAGAATCACAACAATTGATAGTTGTTTGTCACCATTCCCTATTATATCTGAGGCATTCTTTAAACAGTGACCCCTGAAAACCTTCTCCCTGAAATATTCATGCCTTTAACTGGCACAACTATCTGTTTTTATGTTTTATCATTTATTCTTGCTTTTCTATAATCCTGCAAAGATTTTTGCACAGACCTACCAGTTCATTCTGTAAAATATTAGAGATGAGGGATCCCCAAGTCACTGTAGCTTTGGGGGCAGTTATAGTTAATCATGAGAATTCATAAATACATGTATATTTTAATACAAATGGAGCTCTATTATGCTTTGTTTGCTGCTTCCTCTTGTACACATATGTGACTTTTGAATAAAAAGGTGTAATTATAGGGGGAGGTGATCGTCATGTGACAGATTTGATGGAAACCACTATGCTACCATCTCTTAAATGTCATATTTCAGTTAGCAGATTGAATGATGTGAGCTAAACAATGAATATCCGTTTTTACAGTGTACAAGTACAGATTTTAGTGTCCATTTGCCATGCATCTTTATAAGGACATCTGAATGGCATTTCTCGAGCTGAAGGCAGAAGCTATGCAGCATCACCTGGAACCTTGTTAGAAATGCAAAACCTCAGACCCCAGACAAGACCTGAATCAGAATCTCAAGAAGTAGGGTCCAGAAATCTACATTTAACAAGTTCTCAGATAAGTCTTAAGCACACTAAAGTTTGAGAATCACTTCTAGGAAAAAATATAGTGATTTAGATTGCCACTTCAGAATAGACTTGAAATCTTTCAAAATTAGAAAACTATGTCAGAAGGTTCTTATGAGCTGCCATGACCCACTGATGCACTATAAAGCAGGAAATGAGTTATTCACATAATATTTCATAGCAGGGAAAATTACATTCTGATTTCTCAAATTTGAGGATAAATCCAGATAAAACAGTGTTTTATGAAATTGTATTTGATGAGCAAATAAGCTACAAATGTGGCAAATAAACTACAAACGTGGATAAAGGTAACCCAGAAAGGAAAGCAGATTATTCCATGCACTAATTACCATAATTATGGTGAAATGGGATGGACAGTAACACTTTAAAACTACTTATGCTTCTGTTTTTCCCTCGAAGAAGAAAACCACATCTCTTATGAGAAAGGTGAATCTAGATGCGATCTATAAGAGAGGTAAGAAGGCCTGAGTAATGAGGCAGGGAAAAAAAAATCAAGTCAATAGGAATTAAATATTCAAAAAATTATTTTTTTCAGTATTTTCTCTGAAATACAAGCCCAAGCTTGTTTACTTGTGAATCAGTTTTAGCTTGTTAATCACTGCTTGCCATTCCTGTGTTCGTGTAACAGTTCAGTGCCTAGATGATGCTCTATTAAAATAAATAAATAAATAAAATAAACAGCAGTACTTAACAGCTTACTCACACTGATCCTATTAACCATGTGTCAATTTGTCACGCTTGGTTGAACAAGGAAAATATGCCATAGAGAAACTGATAGCCTCTTTGCCTGAATTACACGTTTGTGTATAACCATTTATAATTTCAGCAGGGAGTGGCAGAATTTATGCCACTTATTACCCATTGTGTCTAATTTGGATCCTAGCAATTTGAGGCCTGTTTACAGTTTCATTTAAATGAGCATTGCCCAATGTAAGAAATAAGGCCAGCTACCCTCCCATAGTACAGCTGCCTTAGTGGGCCACATAGAAAGGCTTAATATATAAGCATACCTGGTTCTATTGTGTTTGCTTTATTGCACTTCACAGATACTGTATGTTTTACAATTTGAAGGTTTGTGGCAACCCTGGTGTTGTGCAAGTCCATTGGCATCAGTTTTACAACTGATTGTTGCTCACTTCATTTGCTTACTGAGCATTTGCTCACTTCAGGTCTCTGCATCCCATTTTGGTAATTCTTGAAATATTTCAAGGTTTTTCATCATTATGTTTGTTACAATCATTAGTGGTCAGTGAATATGACTTCCTGAAAGCTCAGATGATGGTTAACATTTTTTGGCAGTGAAGTACTTTTGAATTAGAGTATGTCCATTGTTTTTTAGATGTAATGCTATCACACACTTAATAGACTACAGTACAGTATAAACATAACTTATATATGCACTGGGGAACGAAAAAAATTGACATGCTTTATTGTGATATTTGCTTTATTTCAGTGGTCTGGAACAGAACCTGCAGTATCTCTGGGGTATTTCTGTATTAGAAAGAGATATGGAAACTTTGGTCTTAGCCCCCAGCTATACCTTTAACTTCTTGCATAACATCTCTGGGCTTTATTTTTCTATTTAAAACAAGGGAGTTACATTAAATGATTATAAAAATTTATAATAATTCTGTAAACATGGAGAGTGATCACTTTTTGAGCATGGTTCAGGGAAGAACTGGCCAGGAAGGATCTGATCTGAAATTAAGTTTCAGGGAAATTCATAATCCAAAATTTACCCATCTATCAAATGAAAATTATTCAGGAATCTAATGTTAAATTTTGCTTAGAAATAGAAAGTTCTTTGTTATCCTATGATGAAAAATCTTGGAAGTGTTGGTAATAATTTGAACACCATTGAAAGCACAGTTCTCCTTCAGTGCCTTAGTTATCCTTCAGTTGTTTGCTGGCTGATATCTTCATCAAGGTTGCACTTGAGCTATCTTTAAAGAAATATCAATGGTATTCCGCAATGCAGTAGGAAACTGCCATGTATACTTAATACCTTTTTTTTCTGCTTAGTTGACATATGATGTTACATTAGTTTCAGGTCTACAACATAGTGATTTAGTAACTCCATACCTTATTCCATGCCTACTACAAGTGTAGCTTCCAACTGTCACCATGCAATGCTATTGCAATGCCATTGATTATATTCCCTATTGTGTACCTCTTATTCCTATGATTTACTTATTCCATAACTGAAAACCTGTATCTCCTACTTCCCTTCACCCATCCCCCCACTCCTCTTCACTCTGGCAATCATCACTTGTTTATTATTTATTTATTTGTTTTTTAGATTCCACATATAACTGAAATCATATAGTATTTGTCTTTCTCTGTCTGACATATTTCATTTAGCATAATACCTTCTAAGCCCATCCATGTTGTCACAAATGGCAAGATCTCATTCTTTTTTATGGCCGAGTAATATTCCATTGTTTTATTTTATTTTATTTTTTTAAAAGATTTTATTTATTTATTTGGCAGACAAAGATCACAAGTAGGCAGAGAGGCAGGCAGAGAGAGAAGGGGGGGGGAAGCAGGCTCCCCACCAACCAGAGAGCCCGATGCAGGGCTCAATCTCAGGACACTGAGATCATGACCTGAGCTGAAGGCAGAGGCTTTAACCACTGAGCCCACCCAGGCACCCCTATTCCATTGTTTTATATAGATATTTTACACACATACATATACACATGCTACAACTTTGTACATTCATCATCACTGGACACTTAGGCTACTTCCATATGTTGGCCATTGCAAATAATGCTGCAATAAACATAAGGGTGCATATATTTTTTCAAATTAGGGTTTTCAGTTTTGGGGGGACAATATCCAGTGTTGGAATTACTGGACCATCTAATTATTTCTCTTTTCAATTTTTAGATGAAGCTTAATGTCTTTTTTTAAAGATTTTATTGATTTATTTGACAGACAGAGATCACAAGAAGGCAGAGAGACAGGCAGAGAGAGAGAGAGGAGGAAGCAGGCTCCCTGCTGAGCAGAGAGCCTAATGCAGGGCTCGATGCCAGGACCCTGAGATCATGACCTGAGCTGAAGGCAGAAGCTTAACCCACTGAGCCACCCAGGCACCCAAGCTTAATGTCTTTTTAAAAGAAAACCAAAATTGTCTCACTTGATTAATAGTCTTCTAATACTTATATTTAAATAGTTATTTACATATTCAAATTAAGAAATAGAAAAGATGCCCACACCCAAGAGTGGACAAGCCTTTCTAAGGGTCACTTTTATTTATGCCCTTACCATGTACATAAACAGTGGAAAATTTTCCTAGGATCTCTAGTTGAAAAGTTTTTTTTTCCATTAAATCTATTATTTTAAATCATTGATTTGGAAATTTATGCCCTAGTCTGAGTCTGAGCATCAGTCTCTACAGATGAAATTCAGTGTGTTTATGTGTTTGCTCTTGGGACACATAAATCCATGGGGAACTTGAAGATGACTGTAGTCTTTCTTATCCATTTTCTTCTCGAGAATAAGTGAGGTTTGTTTTATTTTCACCTTTCAGTTTTAGAAGCAGCAGTAAAAGTTTTATGATGAATTCAAGGGCTTGGGAGTCAGGAGAGCACAGGTGGAAATCTATGTATTGTAACTTAATACAAGACAGTGATGGACATAATACTTGTCATCTTTAATGTCAGTAGAAACGTTTACTAATCAAGTTAATTTGGGCAAATTGAACAATCTCTCTGAGTCTCAGTTTCCTCATCTATAAAATGGGCTTGTTATGATTTTGGGGTTGTTAAGGTTGTTAAATTTATGGCAAGTGATGACTTGGTAAGCAAACCTGCTGGTATTTAGCCATAGCACAGCCAGCTTTTTCTTGATAGTGGCATGTAAACCCTTGAGCATCCATAGCCCCTCCCCAGCCTATGGTATAAAAGGTCCTGTGGCCTTGTTCCTGAGTTGCTGAACTTCTCACTTTGCACTGGTTGTATTCTCTACTGAATTCTGACCGTGTACTTGAAAGAAGAAGGCATCATTGAGGACAGGGCCAGTCACTTTATCCTTTTCTTGTGCATTTCCTTTGCACTAGATGTTTGCTAGTGTGATGGTGGAAGCACTTTAAGCTAAATCTGAATCATAATTTTTCCTGCCTTATGAACATAGACTAGCCCTTTGTTGATTAGCCTGGTAAAATGTCTTCAATAAAATGAATTTTTCTATTCAATTTGAGGTGTATGAGAAATATTGCATGTATTCTTCTTAACTAAAATCAAGTGAAATATTACTCTGTGCTTTCATCATGCTAGGTGTGCAGATAATTCAGTCATTGGGATGATTGGTTCTTGTTCTCTTCTGAAATAATTCCCAAGATTTGGGGTGGCACACAACACCATGGTAAAGCCTCCTGATTTCCATAGTTCACTGGTCACCACTAACTTTTCCATTTTCTGGACTTGCAGAGTCCCTGAAATTACATGATTTTTCTCTTATATCAAGTGCATTTAAGGGAATCTTTGATAGGGCCTAGGAACCCAGGCCTGCCTCACTACTTGCAAGAGTTACTCATGTTCACTTAAGTTCTGCTTCTCTTTGGGCATATCAAAGGATTGAGGTTCAGAGTCATAATTCTTGCTTCCTTCTGCTCTCAGAAAGAATGTCTTCTTTCCTCTGACCCTGAATACCTCTCCAGGATATCCACCTCTTTTCTGTTTCCTTTGGATATAATTTAGGGTGATCTTTATTTGTTAGACCTTGAAAAGCAAAATCCTGGAAAAGAATATTGTTTACAGATACATCTGTTTTGAGACTTTCCATACAGATTCTTCTTCTGGGTAAAGAGAGGAGGATGCTTTGGTCACTACTTGCTAGGAAAGGAGAACAGAAAAATATACAAATTATTTAGAACAAAACACAAAAACCTCAGGAAATTTCCCACCATGTGTTTTCCAGCATTTTGGAATATATTATAAGCTCACAAAGTTTCCTTCTTCCTGTTCCCTTTTTCCTTTTCCCCAAAACTGATGTATTGATTAGTTTAAAGAAAAAAGGCCTAAGTTTAGCTAATGCTGACTCATTTGAAATAAGAAGGTGATGTTGAAATTGATTCCCTCTGTTTCCATTTTCACTTTCCCACTTGACTTCCAGACCTTTCCACATGTAATGTCCCAGTGTGAGGAGAAGGCTGAAGCCTTTTTTAAAAAGTGTTTGTTAAAAGCTTTTAATCCCCTTGTCAGAGCCTCCAGTTTCCCCACATCTGGGCAAGCTGGTAAGAAAGCCTGGGTACCTTGTCTCATTTCCTTGCTCTCTCAAACCATTTTGGACCTGCTTGAGACCTTTGATTTTCCCTTCCCAGAGTCCTCAATTATGTAAGCACTACACCTTTTTATACATTCTTGGCGTCTGTGTGTGTGTCCACACACATGTGACATTACCAGTTTTGACTTAAGAACCAAATTTTGGGTGAGGGTTTATCTACCTCTTCAGGTAAACATAATACTCAGAGAGAAGGTACAACTTAAAAAGAGAGAGAGAGAGTCAGATTATTGAATTTTAGTTACAAAATGTTCTTTATATTTAAAGCACACAATAGTTATGAGTCCAAAACAAGCTTTATTTGCATGTCCAGTGCTGCTTGACTATAAGGTTCCAGTATCTTGGCAACTTTTAAAATTTATATCTTGATCTCTAGATTATGAAAGAGTACTAGATGGTATAAAAATGGGTTTTCTATCCCAGCCTGAATTCCATTCAGTAAATGGAATGAAGAGTTTTTGGAAATAAAATGAACCATATTTGCTTGGTCCTGGAGGTCCTATCCCAGGGGATTTTGAGAGACTTATCCATTGGTCTAGAGGGGGGATTCTGCCTCAATTTCCTACGTGGAGCCCAAGGAGGCTCAAACCTCTTAAGAGAAGCCTCATCTAGCATGGCTCTGGGAAAACATGGTACCTGACCCTGGAATTCTTGTGTATGTAGTATGGAGAAATAGCTGGCCAGGGAAGGTAGATGAAAGTTGAGCAGGTAGAAAGTTGAAGGTCCAGAGAGTTCTGGGAGGAGGCCAAGGAAGATGTAAAGTGGAGCAAAGCTTACAATAGAGACCATGTCTGAGGCCTTAGATACCCAAGAGGATGACATTGTGTAGTTTTCAAAAACCAGGTACATTCCTACATCCAACTGTATAACCTTTTCCCCACTTGGGTGTCTAATAGACATGTCAAATTTAACATGTGCTAATTCCTGATCTTTCTCTTCCGTTAGTTTACTTTTATTGCAGTCATGCTCCATAATGGCATTAAGCCCTAAATATTAGTGGTTTACAGTAATGTTTATTTTTCACCCATGGATCTTCAGGTCAGCTTCTGTAGCTCTGCTCCAGGCTGTGAGTCAAGTTTAGGTTTGCTTTGCATGTTTTCTCAGTGTAAAAACTAAGATGAAGAGGGGTGCCTGGGTGGCTTAGCCAGTTAAGTGTTGACTCTTGGTTTCAGCTCAGGTCATGATTTCAGAGTTCTGAGATGAAGCCTTGCATCAGTTCTGCACTCAGAGCCTGCTTGTCCCTCTGCTCCAACTCCTGCTCATGTGCTCTCTCTCTCTCTCTCTAACATAAAAAAAATTAATATCTTAAAAAAAAAAACCCTAAGTTGAAGCGACAGCTCCTAATTTGAGCATGCTGTCCTCATGGGGGAGAGCAAAAGTACAAGCAAGATAGAAGGAATTTGCAAAGCTTCCATGTGGAACTAACACATGGTGATTTTTGTCCATGTTCCACTGGAGAGAGGAAGAATCATAAGCTCTTAAAAAATTAACCATAAAAATTTAAATGTTTATGGTAGAATATCTGGCAGTTACAGGAAAATCTCACAGTCCACTGATGATACTTTGATATATGTACTTATAGTAATTGAGATTATACTGCTTATGCAGTTGTGCTTTTTTTAGACTTTATTGCAAGGTATTATAAAATGTTATATAAACATTATTTTAAATACCGAATAGTATTTTATAGTATATATAAACTATATTTTCTTAACTATATACCTACTAAAGGACATTAAAACTACTTCCAATTATTTATATTTCCCTGCAATAACCATCTTTATGTATCAAACTATAAATCATAAATCTGTACTACAATTAAACTTAAAGAACCAGTTTCAAAAACTAAGGCATTTGAAGGTAATTTTGTTAAGTTGAATCATATGATTATTATAGATATTTGATAATATTTATCTTAAATATAGAGATCTCATACCTAAATAAAATAATGAATAAAACTTTCAATAAATCTAAGATAAATAAATAAACTCTACTTCACAATCTTCTTATGTCTTAATTTATCCTATCTCTTTAATTAAGGCTCTTTCCTTGAGTAAATATTATAAGTTGAAATCAATTTCTTATTTCTATTTTGCTTTTCTGTTTTGCTTAATTGCTTGTATTCAGTCATAAATTTTTATTAATCAAGTTTTATTATATATAAGCATGGTATCACCTACATTATTTTGCCAAGAGTTGGCAGGAGTGAATAATCTTCAGAAATATAACCAATTTGTTAATTTTTTTTTTTTGCTACTGAGATTTTTATTTATTTATTTTTACTGCTTTTCAGTGTTCCAGAATTCATTGTTTATGCACCACACCCAGTGCTCCATGCAATACATGCCCTCCATAATACCCACCACCAGGCTCACCCAAGCCCCTCACCCACCTCCCCTCCAAAACCCTCAGTTTATTTCTCAGGGTCCACAGTCTCTCATGGTTCGTCTCCCCCTCCCTTTTCCCCCAGTTAGCTTTTCCTTTCCTTCTCTTTATGTCCTCTGTGTTATTCCTTATGCTCCAAAAGTAAGTGAAACCATATGATAATTGACTCTCTGCTTGACTTATTTAACTCAGCATAATCTCCTCCAGTCCTATCCATGTTGATACAAACATTGGGTATTCATCCTTTCAAATGGAGGCATAATATTCCATTGTATATATGGACCATATGTTCCTTTTTTATTATTATTTTTTTAAAATTTTTATTTATTTGACAGACAGAGATCACAAGTAGGCAGAAAGGCAGGCAGCGAGAGAGGAGGGGAAGCAGGTTCTCTGACGAGCAGAGAGCCTGATGCGGGGCTCAATCCCAGGACTCTGGGATCATGACCTGAGCCGAAGTCAGTGGCTTTAACCCACTGAGCCACCCAGGCACCCCGGACCATATGTTCTTTATCCATTTGCCTTGAAGGGCATCTTGACTCTCTCCACGGTTTGGTGATTGTGGCCATTGCTGCTATGAAAATTGGGGTACAGATGGCCCTTCTTTTCACTGCATCTCTATCTTTGGGGTAAATACCCAGTAGTGCAATTGCAGGGTCATAGGGTAGCTCTATTTTTAATTTCTTAAGGAATCTCCACACTGTTTTCCAAAGTGGTTGTACCATCTTGCATTCCTACCAACAGTGTAAGAGGGTTCCCTTTTCTCCACATCCTCTCCAACACATGTTGTTTACTATCTTGCTAATGTTGGCCATTCTAACTGGTGTGAGGTGGTATCTCAGTGGTTTTTATTTGAATCTCCCTGATGGCTAATGGTGATGGACATTTTTTCATGTGTCTGTTAGCCATTTGTATGTCTTCTTTGGAGAAGTATCTGTTCATGTCCTCTGCCCATTTTTTAACGTGATTATCTGTTATGTGTGTGTTGAGTTTGAGGAGTCCACAAATGACAGTACAGATAAAGGGCTGATATCCAAGATCTATAAAGAACACCAATTTGTTACATTAAGGTAAAGTGGCATTTAAAATATTGATAAAATTGGCAGTTTTTTTAACATTTACATATGGGATCAATTTTTTAAGGATTCCATGACCAAAATAGATAAGGAATACTAATGTATCTTTTAACTGTTTTTAATTTCAGTGTCCTAAGTTTACTAAGCTGGTTATCTGTAATTATCATTGTAGCATACAAAATATATAAATAAACAGATAATTCATTTTATTAATTAATGTAAATACAGTCATTTTTATTTCATTCATTTAATATATTGCTAATGTAGAAAGATGGAAAACAATTTATAATTTACTCATTAAGCATTAACTTAAATTGAAAAAAATTTACTGATATTTTTACTTCAGAAATAGCTATATAATTATTGTCAATTGATAGAATATACCTCTTGACAAAAGTAACTATATATCTATTATTCAGGTATTATTATTTATTTATTTACCATGTTTTACTTATTTCTTGGAAATAGTTTTATAAGAAGCATATTTGCCCAACACATACTTTACCTTGTAGATTATTACTGAGTTTGTTGATAATGATGAATGTAGCTTATTCTTTTTTTTTTCTTTTCAGCGTAACAGTATTCATTGTTTTTACACCACACCCAATGCTCCATGCAATATGTGCCCTCCCTAATACCCACCACTTAGCTCCTCTAACCTCCCACCCCTCGCCCCTTCAAAACCCCTCAGGTTGTTTTTCAGAGTCCATAGTCTCTCATGGTTCTCCTCCCCCTCCAATTTCCCTCCACTCCTTTCTCCTCTCCATCTCCCCATGTCCTCCATGTTATTTGTTACGCTCCGCAAATAAGTGAAACCATATGATAATTGACTCTCTCTGCTTGACTTATTTCACTCAGCATAATCTCTTCCAGTCCCATCCATGTTGCTACAAAAGTTGGGTATTCATCCTTTCTGATGGAGGCATAATAGTCCATAGTGTATATGGACCACATCTTCCTTATCCATTCGTCCGTTGAAGGGCATCTTGGTTCTTTGAACAGTTTGGCGACCGTGGCCATTGCTGCTATAAACATTGGGGTACAGATGACCCTTCTTTTCACTACATCTGTATCTTTGGGGCAAATACCCAGTAGTGCAATTGCAGGGTCATAGGGAAGCTCTATTTTTAATTTCTTGAGGAATCTCCACACTGTTCTCCAAAGTGGCTGCACCAACTTGCATTCCCACCAATAGTGTAAGAGGGTTCCCCTTCTCCACATCCTCTCCAACACACGTTGTTTCCTGTTTTGCTAATTTTGGCCATTCTAACTGGTGTAAGGTGATATCTCAATGTGGTTTTAATTTGAATCTCCCTGATGGCTAATGATGATGAACATTTTTTCATCTGTCTGTAGCCATTTGTATGTCTTCATTGGCGAAGTGTCTGTTCATGTCTTCTGCCCATTTTTTGACATGATTATCTGTTTTGTGTGTGTTGAGTTTGAGAAGTTCTTTATAGATCCTGGATATCAACCTTTTGTCTATACTGTCATTTGCAAATATCTTCTCCCATTCCATGGGTTGCCTCTTTGTTTTTTTGACTATTTTCTTTCCTGTGCAGAAGCTTTTGATCTTGATGAAGTCCCAAAAGTTCATTTTCGCTTTTGTTTCCTTTGCCTTTGGAGACATATCTTGAAAGAAGTTGCTGTGGCTGACATCGAAGAGGTTACTGCCTATGTTCTCCTCTAAGATTCTGACGGATTGCTGTCTCACGTTAAGGTCTTTTATCCATTTCAAGTTTATCTTTGTGTACAGTGTAAGAGAATGGTCAAGTTTCATTCTTCTACATATAGCTGTCCAATTTTCCCAGCACCATTTATTGATGAGACTGTCTTTTTTCCACTGTATATTTTTTCCTGCTTTGTCGAAGATTATTTGATCATAGAGTTGAGGGTCCATATCTGGGCTCTCTACTCTGTTCCACTGGTCTATGTGTTTGTTTTTATGCCAGTACCATGCTGTCTTGGTGATCACAGCTTTGTAGTAAAGCTTGAAATCAGGTAACATGATGTCGCCAGGTTTATTTTTGTTTTTCAACATTTCCTTAGCAATTCAGGGTCTCTTCTGATTCTATACAAATTTTAGGATTATTTGCTCCAGCTCTTTGAAAAATACCGGTGGAATTTTTATCGGAATGGCATTAAGAGTATAGATTGTTCTAGGGAGTATAGGCATTTTAACAATGTTTCTTCTTCTGATCCAAGAGCATGGAATGGTCTTCCATCTTTTTGTGTCTTCTTCAGTTTCTTTCATGAGTGTTCTGTAGCTCCTCGAGTACAGATCCTTGGCCTCTTTGGTTAGGTTTATTCCCAGGTGTCTTATGGTTCTTGGTGCTATAGTAAATGGAATCGATTCTCTAATTCCGTTTCTGTATTTTCATTGTTAGTGTATAAGAAAGCCACTGATTTCTGTACATTGACTTTGTATCCTGCCACATTACTGAATTGCTGTATTAGTTCTAGTAGTTTGGGGGTGGAGTCTTTTGGGTTTTCCATATAAAGTATCATGTCATCTGCGAAGAGAGAGGTTTGACTTCTTCATTGCCAATTTGGATACATTTTATTTCTCTTTGTTGTCTGATTGCTGTTGCTAGGACTTCTAATACTATGTTGAACAAGAGTGGTGAGAGTGGGCATCCTTGTCATGTTCCTGATCTCAACGGGAAGGCTGTGAGTTTTTTCACATTGAGGATGATATTTGCTGTGGGTCTTTCATATAGATTTTATGAAGTTCAGGAATGTTCCCTCTATCCCTATACTTTGAAGTGTTTTAATCAGGAACGGATGCTGGATTTTGTCAAATGCTTTTTCTGCATCAATTGAGAGGACAATGTGGTTCTTCTCTCTTCTCTTATTGATTTGCTCTATCACACTGATTGACTTGGAATGTTGAACCACCCTTGTAATCCATGGATGAATCCCACCTGGTCATGGTGAATGATCTTTTTAATGTGCTGTTGGATCCCGTTTGCTAGGATCTTGTTGAGAATCTTAGTAATCCTTGTATCCTTGTAATCCATGGATGAATCCCACCTGGTCATGGTGGATGATCTTTTTAATGTGCTGTTGGATCCCGTTTGCTAGGATCTTGTTGAGAATCTTAGCATCCATATTCATCAGTGATATTCGTCTGAAATTCTCCTTTTTGGTGTGGTCTTTGCCTGGTTTGGGGATAAGGGTAATGCTGGCTTCATAAAAAGAGTCTGGAAGTTTTCCTTCTGCTTCAATTTTTTGAAACAGCTTCAGGATAATAGGTGTTCTTTCTTCTTTGAAAGTTTGGTAGAATTCCCCAGGGAATCCATCAGGTCCTGGGCTCTTGTTTTGGGGGAGGTTTTTGATCACTGCTTCAATCTCGTTACTAGATATCGGTCTATTCAGGTTGTCAGTTTCTTCCTGGTTCAATTTTGGGAGTTTATAGTTTCCAGGAATGCATCCATTTCATCTAGGTTGCTTAACTTATTGGCATATAAGTGTTGATAATAACTTCTGATGATTGTTTCTACCTCCTTGATGTTAGTTGTGATCTCTCCCTTTTCATTCATAATTTTATTAATTTGAGCTTTCTCTCTTTTCTTTTGGATTAGTGTGGCCAATGGTTTATCGATCTTATTGATTCTTTCAAAAAAACAGCTTCTAGTTTCATTGATACGTTCTACTGTATCTCTAGTTTCTACCTCATTGATCTCTGCTCTAGTCTTGATTATTTCCCTTCTTATGTGTGGAGTTGGTTTAATTCGTTGTTGATTCTCCAGTTCTTTAAGGTGTAGAGACAGGTGTTGTATTATTGATTTTTCAACTTTTTTGAGGGAGGCTTGGATGGCTTTGTATTTCCCCCTTAGGACCACCTTTGCTGTATCCCAGAGGTTTTGGACCGAAGTGTCTTCATTCTCATTGGTTTCCATGAAATGTGTAAGTTCTTCTTTGATCTCCTTGTTGATCCAAGCATTCTTAAGCAAGGTGGTCTTTAGCTTCCAGGTGTTTGAGTTCCTTCCAAACTTTTCCTTGTGATTGAGTTCCAGTTTCAAAGCATTGTGATTTGAGAATATGCAGGGAATAATCTCAGTCTTTTGGTATCAGTTGAGTCCTGATTTGTGGCCCAGTATGTGGTCTATTCTGGAGAATGTTCCATGTGCACTTGAGAAGAATGAGTATTTTGTTGTTTTAAGGTGGAATGTTCTGTATATATCTATGAGGTCCATGTGGTCCAATGTGTCATTCAATGCTCTTGATTCTTTATTGATTTTCTGCTTGGATGATCTATTACTGAGAGAGGCGTGTTGAGATCTCCTACTATAAATGTATTCATATTGATATGACTCTTTATCTTGATTAATAGTTTTCTTATGTAATTGGCTGCTCCCATATTGGGGGCATAAATATTTACATTTGTTAGATCTTCTTGGTGGATAGTCCCTTTAAGAATTATGTAGTGTCCTTCTGTATCTCTGACTACAGTCTTTAGTTTAAAATCTAGTTTATCTGATATGAGAATCGGTACCCTGGCCTTCTTTTGAGGCCCATTGGCATGAAAGATGCTTCTCCATCCCTTCACTTTCAGTCTGGGTGTATCCTTAGTTTCAAAATGGGTCTCTCGAAGACAACATATGGATGGGTCCTGTCGTTTTATCCAATCTGCAACCCTGTTTCTTTTTATGGGCGCATTTAAGCCATTTCACATTGAGAGTGATTATTGATAGATATGTTTTTATTGACATCGTGTTACCTTTGAAGTCTTTCTTTCTGTAGTTTGTCTCTATATTTCTGTTCAATGATATTCTTAGGATTTTTTCTCTTTTATAGAACCCCCCTTAATATTTCCTACAGTGTCAGCTTGGTGGTCGCATACTCTTTTAAGCTTTGCTGGTCCTGGAAACTCTTTGTCTCTCCATCCACCTTGAATGTCAGTCTTGCTGAATAAGTTATTCTTGGCTGCATGTTCTTCTCATTTAGTGCCCTGAATATATCTTGCCAGCCTTTCTGGCTTGCTAGGTTTCTGTGGACAGGTCTGATGTTATTCTGATGGGCTTTCCTCTGTACGTAAGGAGCTTCTTTGTCCTAGCTGCCTTCAAGAGGGCCTGCCTGCAATCATAATTCTTCATTCTTGCTATTAGGTGTCTCGAGGACTTTTGAGAATCTATAATCTTGGGGGGAGACCATTTTGCCTCTAGTACATGAACGCTGGTTCCATTCGTGAGATTGGGAAAATGTTCAAGGATAACTTGTTCCACTATATCTTCTAGACTTCTTTCTTTCTCCTCCCCTTCTGGGATTCTAATAATTCTGACATTGGAATGTTTCATGGCATCATTTATTTCCCTGATTCTGTTTTCGTGGCTTCTAAGCTGTTTGTTCCAGGCTTCCTCCTGATGCTTTCTATCTGTTTGTCCTCCAGATCACTAATTCTATCTTCTGTCTCAGTTACCCTAGCTTTTAGAGAACTTAGATTAGATTGGAACTCATTGAGAGCATTGTGAACATCATCCCTGGTGGCTTTCAATTCTGCCCTAACATTGTGAACATCATCCCTGGTGGCGTTCAGTTATGCCCTAATCAATTCCGTTTGGTCATCCATGGCTTTTTCCAGCCTAGCTATTGCCTGGATAATTGTCAGCCTGAATTCCCTTTCCGACATATTGTCTATGTCGGTAGCCATTAGCTCTGTTGCAGAAGGCCCATCCTCTGAATTTTTCTTCTGTTGGGCATTCCTCCTCCTAGTCATTTTGGTGAGAGATGGCTGAACGGATGTGGCTGGATGTGGATGTATTGACCGTGGTGCAGTCAAGGTGCACCCTGGAACGCTTCTCAGCAATCAGGAGTCCCCACCCAAATGAGAGAAAAGGAAAAGAAAAAGAAAAAAAGAGAGAGAGAGAGAAAGACAGGAAAAAAAGGGAAGATAAAAGAGTAGGCTCAGCCCAAATGGGCCCCAAGGTAAGATTTATGAAGTATACAAACAAAAACAGACAAACAAAAGACTGATAAAGTATATGACAAAAGAAAAAAATATATATATATAAAAGCAAAAAAAGGAAAGAACCTCGTCAAAAAGAACCCCAAGTATAAGATTTATGTACTATCAGGACAAACACAAATTCACAGAAACACTGGCAGGAGAAAAAGATGGGAGAGTGGTTATAAATTCACAGTGTGGGCGAGGAAGATTATTTTGATTCTTCCTGGATGTTACTTGATATCTTTGTTAAAGGACTCCACTTTCCTAAGATAAAGGGGGATTAAAAATTGGTTTACCGGGTGCCTGGGTGGCTCAGTGGGTTAAGCCTCCGCCTTCGGCTCAGGTCATGATCTCAGGGTCCTGGGATCGAGTCCCGCATCGGGCTCTCTGGTCGGCGGGGAGCCTGCTTCCTCATTCTCTCTCTCTCTCTCTCTGCTTGCATCTCTGCCTACTTGTGATCTCTCTCTGTCAAATAAATAAATAAAATCTTTAAAAAAAATTGGTTTACCTATAGGGGTAACATTGATTGGGGAAAGGGGATTACCTTGAAGTTTAACTCTATATGAATATTAAAAAATAAAAATACAAAAAAGGAATAAACTAAACTAAACTAAGCTAAAATTTTTAAAAAATTAAAAAATAGAAAAGCAAAAGAAAAACACAGGTATATGTATCAAAAAGTTCAGGTTAAAAGGTTATTATGGAATTTGATGTACTGGACATCTCACTGTGATGGTAAATAGATTGAAAAAATTGTCTATATATATAAAAAAAAATGAACCAGGATAGTGGGAATGAATTAAAAATAAAAGTTAAATCTATGAAGTAGTGGTGGTTGTTCTCTTGTTGTCTTTTTTTTTTTCTTCCTGGTTGGTTTTCTGGGGGAGGGGCCTGCCATGTGGGTTTTCAGGCAATGTTCCCTGAGTTAAGTCCTCCCGCCCCTCTCAACGGGGTGGGCTCTGAGGAAACCAGTTTTTCAGGCTTTTGTTCTCTGGAGGTTTTTATGTTTGTTTGTTCGGTTTTTTTATTTTTATTTTTTGTTTGTTTATTTATTTTTTCCTCTCACCTGACAGCTCTTGATGATTTTTGGAGGTTTAGAGGAAAGCAAACTGCACCCAGACCTCCCTCTCAGAGAGAAGCCTCAGTCTGTTCCCCTCTGGGTGCTGCAGAGCACATAAGTTCCCTCTCAGCCGCTGGCAGAGCATGTTCTGAGTCGCGGTCCCTGGGGACACAGGAACTCCTGCTTCTACCCAAAACCACGACAGCAGTGGCTGTCTGGGCAGCTCCGGACCGCCAGAGAGGTTCCAAGCAGCGATCGCACACTGAGATTTTCCCTCTGGCCTGGGCTGGGAGTGCCTGGTCTTTCCGGATCCGAGAGCGCCGGGATGGCGCCTGCGCGCATCTCTCTCAGGGGAGGGTGTGGGGTGCGAGCATCTCAGGCTCTGATAGCATGGCGCGGCACTCGCGTGGAAGATGCAAAAATGCTGTGTTTCTGCCAGCTGGCGAGGCTCCCAGCCCCTCAACGGGACTCCACGTGCTCTCAGGGGCGTGGCGGCTCGGGGACCAAGACCTGGTTTCTCCACTGCACTCTCTTTGGCTCAGGGGTGGTTGTCCTGGGTCCGGGGACTTAAGCCCCTGTCCCTAACCACCACGATTCCCTCAATTTACCCCCATGATCCTTTGCTCTTTTTGAGTGCTTTCAACCAGACTCCAAGTTAATGCTGGTCCCCAGAGGCAAGGCACTCTCATATTAGGGTATTACTTTCCAATGGGTCGCCTCTGGTGGCTCCCTCTCCCTTTTGTTGATCTTCGGATATTAGTCCGATGTTCCCACTCCGCTTTACCTGCCCACTGGCGTCTTCTGCCCCCATAGAGATCCAGACGTGTATAATTCTGATCTCAGGCTGATTTCATGGGTGATTGGAGTTCTTTGGTAGGTAATCAGCTCACTTTAGGGTACAGGTTGAAATGGCGCCTCCTCCTACTACCCCACCATCTTGTCTCCTCGAATGTAGCTTACTTTTAAACTAAGCATGATTCTAAGAAAAAAAATCTCAAAGACTACATTATAAATATCTATAGGCAATAAAAATACCATAAATTCAAAGATATCACTTATATTCACCTCTTTTGTGGCAAAATTTTGGGGGAGCATCTTTAACAAAATTTAAATATATAAGAAAGTTTTGAATTGTTTCATACTAAGACATATAATTTAAAAAGATAGGCTGGCCTATCTTAGTACCATTTGGTAATGGTATTAGTACCATTTGGTAATGGTAATAGTCCATTACCAATATTTGTATTGTACCTTAGAGCTTTTGAGATAGTTCACCATATGACTTTTCATATGATCCCAGAAATGCTATGAAACTTCCTAAACACCAGTTTTAGAGTAAAAGGATAGCCTTTTGTCTAGCTGCCTGATTTCGCACCTGAGTAAACTGAATTTCAGCATATTGACACTATATGGGCTTATGACTGTGAGAAAATTAAACTCACTGATAAATCTTCTCAACTGCTTTCCATAGTTTAGTTTTGGGAACATATGGAAGGAAAGTGGAAATACTAGTAGAGTTGCAAGATAAAATATAGGACACAAGTTAAATTTGCATTTCAAATAAACAATGATTTTTTTTGTAGAAATAAGTCCCATATAATATTTGGGATATACTTATACTAAAAATATTATTTGCTTTATGGAATTCAAAATGAACTGGGTGTCTTTTATCTTTATTTGCTAAATATGGTGACCCTAAGAACTATCCTTCTTGATAGAATGTTAGAAAATAGTCTATACTTGGAACAATAAAACATTTCTGTTAAGAAAGTTGAGAAAAGGTCTGTTGACATCTAGTATCCAACCCATTAGATGAACCCACTTTTAATAATAATAAAAATACATTTGCAGAAGGAATAACCTGTTAATTTTGAGGTAACACCCTTGTGTATAAATAAATAATAAACACAAGTTAAAATAACACATCCAAACTGGGTATTCAGAAATGGGATCAAAAATAAAGCGCAAAAGTGCTAATCTTGCCTGTTGGTAGCTCTGATGAAATTGTAATGGAAAAGTACAACTTATTTGGTGCTTACTATATTCCATTCACAATATCTCTTTGAGAAAAAGCATTATGATTCTAATTTCAGAGATGAGAAAGCAGAGGTGTCTAGAAATGAAATAACTTGCCTTTTATTCCACTATGTGGTAGATTTAGGTTTATAAACTGAATCTGTTTGGATTCAAAAGCTTATGGTCTTTCTACTCTATTATACTGTTTGATGAGAAATGAATGTGAAAAGGTTGCCTTGTCCATATCTATCCGCTCATAGCTCCACACTCCCATCCTCCCCTATCACCTTTGCTAACAGAATACTGGTTTATTCAGTTGCCTGTCCTCAGGAAAGGCCCTTATCCTAAACTCCAGGTTGTATGTTCATATAGTTTAAGCCAATTGTAGCCATTTTTCCTTTTCCATATTTGGTAGAGATAAGTGGATTGAACTTTTGAGTGTGTTTCAGAATCACCTGGAGGGTTTGTTTATGCACAGACGTTTGGACAATACCTCCAGAGTTTCTGATTCAGTAGGTCATTTTTTTTTTTAAATAACTTTACTTTTTGATTCAGTAGGTCTTATGTGAGTTTGGAGAACTTAACATTTCCAACAAGTTCCTACTGATGCTGACGATCTGATGAGAGCTACACTTTGATAATGACAGTTTTAAGCATACTCTGCAATGTGGCCATGAGATGAGGGAAGGCCCCTGAAAAATGTTTTCTCACTCTTTTTTTTTTAAGATTTTATTTATTTGACAGACAGAGATCACAAGTAGGCAGAAAGGCAGAAAGAGGGAGAGAGAGGAGGAAGCAGGCTCCCTGCTGAGCAGAGAGCCCGCTGTGCGGCTCAATCCCAGGACCCTGGGATCATGACCTGAGCCGAAGGCAGAGGCTTTAACCCACTGAGCCACCCAGGCGCCCCTGTTTTCTCATTCTTAAAGGATGAAGCATTTCTTTATTATATGAAGTAATTTGTATCATGTTCTTCTGTTACTTGCCACCAAAGTCCTCCTAAGTGGTACAGAAGAATTAGAAGTTATTATCTCCATTGTTTGTAAATTTGAGTTGCTCAGGGTATGAAGTTATAGATGGGCAAATTAATACAGAAGTAGAAGCACTTACGTTCATAAACTTTAATTTCTGTATACTTTATTAGAGGTACTCATTATATTGAATGACTGTCATGAAATTGCCTATTAAAAGCATTAGTAGACAATAGCATTTATGACTTTGTCACAACCAAAATTATACTAGGAGGATATGCAACACATTGGGCACATGCACTGAAATGTGTATTTCTAGACCTAGTTTGTTTTGAGTGCTATTAAAGGGTTTTGGCACTAGATGGCAAACATATAACATTTAGTAGCTAAGTATATTGCCAACCATGGGTCTCCAGGCATTCTTTGTAGGCATTTGAAAACGTAAGCATTTGGTATGGTTGTTTTGAAATGATTTTAATGAAAATATTCTTTATTATTACATGAGTTACATGACCCATTCTTAAAATACATTAGATGTGGTGCTGGCATTTGAGACAAGAATCAATATAAACCAAAACACACAGAGATGCTAGTCACTTCAACTGGATAAATGCTTGGTTTCAGATGCTAATGGCTCTGTTCCTCTATTTAGTTTCTGTGCAAGAAGTACTGACAAGTGCTGCTCTGTCTGACTCCACTAACAACAGTGTCAAGGTTTGCTCTGTAGTTCACTACAGAGCCACATTTTTTTCCTCAGTAACTAGTGTTCCATTTTTAAAAGAGTCTGTTCTCCTCTTCTTACTTGATACAATGAAATTTTTTTGTCTTTTATCATTCAACCTCCAAAACAAACTGTTCAAACTAAACTCAGTAGAAAAGTACATGGCATCCTTTCAGACTACTTGTTCCATCATTATTTTCTACCCAGTTGAATTTACCTCTGTTACCTTGGTAACCAAACTATAGCTCTCTGCCAACAAATTTCACCTCCCTTGTATTCCTTAAGATGTTTGCATTTTGTAACTTCTCTATCAGGTTCTCAAACTAAATTTTCATAAACTCGGACCTTGTTAGTTGAACTTAAATTATGCATCCCCCATTTCCACTTTAAAAAGAAAATGGTAAATCTCTTTTGAGAAACTTAAACAACTTTCTATTAAATGAGTGTTTTTAATATTATTAAAGTGGCCTTTCATTCTTTATTTTATAAATATTTTGTGATTATTATGTGCCAGGTAATATTATTTAAATATTATTTAAATGTTTTTATTTAAATATTATTTAAATTAAATATTATTTACTATGAAATCATTAAATATTATTTATTGTTATTTAAATATACCATTATTTAAATATACTATTAAATTTATTATTATTTAAATATATTATTATTTAAACGAACTATTTAAGTAATTTTCATATAGCAACTCATTTAATCATCATAACAGTCCTATTAAGTAATATTATTAACTCTAGTTTATAAGTGAGGAAAATGAAGAATAGACACATTAAGTTACTGGTCAGAGTTCACACAGGTAGTGATAGAAACAAGATTTGAACCCAAACAGATCAGTTATAAATATCTGAATTTTTATCAATCTTATATAAATAGGAACTATAAGTTCCCAAGTCACTGTTGTTAAGAAAACAATTTACTGGTATATCTAGATAAGGGTCTTTTAACTAATGTTAACCGCAAAAGCCAATGTTAGATCATCTGAATCTGTTCTGTTCCTGGAAAGGTGTTGAATCTTACATTTTTTAAATAGGAAAACTATTTATTCTCAGCCCATCACAAAACTTTAAGCAGTTTCTCAAATGTCACTAAGATACACTAAAACACATATATAACATCTGCCAAAAATTTCTGCAAAATATATAAAGTATGAAAAACAGTAATTACCTAATTATGTGTCATTTAACAAACTCATGAGTGGGTCTGTGTGTAGTTTGCAATAATACTGTTTAATGTTGAATATGCTGCATGGAAATTAATGAAGTATAATATAACTGCATATATTAAAGTTATATAATGAATGCAAATAACTCTTAGCAAAAAAAATAAGCAGTAATGGAATTAGGATTAGTTACTTCCTGTTTGAAGAATTGCTGAGTGACATTTGGTACAAGGAAAAAAGGCATCCTTATTCTAAGATGCTACTACATCCTAATACACAGTGTATTTAAACACACAAGCACAGGATGTGATACTATCAGGAGAATGGCTAAGATATGACTATTGGACATTAAGCATTCTCTCCCCTGGTCTCTGTGTGACTTCAGTGTTTATCTGGTGCATCCATGCACATTCATTGTAATGTTTTTTCAATTATGGTAATAAATTTTAAGGATTACCTTTTTTTCAATTCATCAGAATGAATATTTGCTTGATGGAATTTTAGATAGTTTTAGATGCTTGTATTAATTTCAGCCTGTTGGAATATGGGTTATAAGTAACTCCTTTCACTTGAAAACTGACTGAATCTTGACATTAAAATTTTGATGAATAGAGGAAGCTGTTGGTATGTGGATTTTTGATGTGATTTCTATACATTTTAGAATGGAGGATGCCAAATCCTGTCTCATATTTAAAAGACAAATACATTTGATCAAAGTTCATTTGTGAATTTGGAGATAATGCATTCTGCTAGTCACTGAATTGATGTTAAATCAAGTGTAAAAAATAGGCACTCTGCGGTTATTTGAATTGATTGCTTCAAAAGTCCAGTTCATTTTTAATTTTTTATTGGTGATGAATAATACCTCTCAAACAGTTTGGCTTAGTTTTGTAGATAGTTTAGATTTGTAGATAGTTTCTCTAAATGCAATGGAAGTACACCATAACAGAATGTCCTTTACTTAAGTGAGTACTGGGTGTTATACAACTAAGGAATCATTCAGCACTGCATCAAAAACTAATGATGTTTTATATGTTGGTTAATGGAATTTAAATTAAAAAAAAAATAAAATAGGGACACCTGGGTGGCTCAGTTGGTTAAGTGGCTGCCTTCGGCTCAGGTCATGATCCCAGCATCCTGGGATCGAGTCCCACATTGGGCTCCTTGCTCAGCAGGGAGCCTGCTTCTCCCTGTGTCTCTGCCTGCCACTCTGTCTGCCTGTGCTCACTCTCTCTGACAAATAAATAAATAAAATCTTAAAAAATAGAATAAAATAAAATAAAGGAGAACTGTCCAGGCCTACCGCTGGATTGATTTAAAGGAGGGATGGATTTTGCTGATTCTCCCAGGCTGTCTCAGTTGAACTCCCTTTTGACTCCCACAGTTTTCCTCAGGGAGACAGTGGGGTTATTTGTCAGTCCTAGGAATGGGCTGTGGCTTTACTAATATGAACTTAGGCTCTTTAACAGTATTCTTAAAATGTAGGCATTATGGCAGGTGCTAGAGACTAACAAGTGTTGAATAAATATATTTTAAAAATTGTCTAATTTAAATTTGGTAATTCTAAGAAGTAGATATTTTAGATTTTATGAATGGTGAAACTAGGAGTCAGAGTTTTAAATCCAAGGTCACATGACCATTAAGCCTGTGAATCAGATTGATTCCATGTGAGAGTTTAAAATATGTAGAAGCAGGTTCTAAGTTGTTTTTCAAATCCTGCAGGTAGGTTGGGGAAACCTCTAGGATTTTCATGTAAGAAAATTCAGAGAGTTCCTCTAGGTCAGTCATATGTCTTAGAAAAGAAACAATTATAGCTTTAGAGGATATATATCCTAATCCACTCTTACTACATAGCTGCCACCATATTAAAATAAACAAGGAATAAAATTAAAGCTTTAAATAGCCATGGTGGTGGCAAAGGAGGATATCATGAGAGAGAGTTTATATAATGCATACGTGAAGGTGAGAATGGATATTTATGAAATGACAAGATAACCTTGCTTTTAAAATTCTCAGATTTTTATTAGCATCAGTTTTGCTGTGCTGCCTCCTTGACCCTCTCCTAATTCTAGCAACACAAAATACACACCATGGTAGGCTTACCTAGTGTATTCTGCTGTTCTGTTTAAGGCTTGGATTTAAATATGATTTTAAATCTTACCTGGAAGAGATCCAATATAGCCCTCTCATTTTCCATATGAAGACTAAAGCTCAGTGGTATGACCTAGTCTAGACCTTGCTTAAACCTAATTTCAGGGCTGTAACAGACTTCAGACTTCCACATACTCAATCCAGTCTTCCTTCCCAAGCAGGAGGGACTTTTGCTTCACTGAAGATTCACCATGCCATTGTTCTTCAAAGGGCTTGTGGAAACCTTTCACACTAGGGCCTGTAAGCATGCTTATCAAACTGCCTTTCTGAAATGGAGACTCAATCCTTAATCCAAGAAAATCCCTTTCTTGCTGCTGTGTGAAATATTGCATATGTGATTGCCTTATCTGGGACCTATTTTAGGTGTTTTTTTGTCTTTCAATAGATCATTGTACATTGAATTTATCTTGTAGGTTGCCTTAGAACTCTTTCAAAGCACCTCCTTGGGTTCAACAGGCTTTTTTAGGTACTTATTAAAATTTCCTGTATATTTCTATTTCTAAATTATTTATTTATTTGTAGATATTCATTGATTTTATTTTATTTTTTTAAAAAAGGTTTTACTTATTTATTTGTCAGAGAGAGAGAGAGAAAGCACAAGCAGGGGGAGCAGCAGGCAGAGGGAGAAGCAGGCTCCTTGCTGAGCAAGGAGCCTGATGTGAGACTCGATCCCTGGGATCATGACCTGTGCTGAAGGCAGACACTTAACTGACTGAGCCACATAGGTGTCCCTTCTATATTTATATTTAAAATGAGGAGCAAACTTATAAACCATGAGAGACTGTGGAGTCTGAGAAACAAACTGAGGGTTTTGAAAGGGAGAGGGGTGGGAGGTTGGGTGAGCTTGGTGGTGGGTATTAAGGAGACCATGTATCGCATGGAACACTGAGTGTGGTGCATAAACAATGAATCTTGGAACATTGAAAACATTAAATTAAATTTGAAATTTAAAAACAAAGGAGAAAACTTATGTTTGGCCCAAAGAAGGAATAATTCCATCAAATTTGTGTGAGAATAGTCTTATGCCTGCAATAAATATACATGCACACTCAGCTTCTTGAAGGAAGTGGCCTTTGTGGGGCCTGGGATGACATGGGTGCAGCTTCCAAGAAATGTGTGCCTTGTGAGGGCTGCTGCTTACTTAGTTTATTGATGGCACTTTATTGTATTGATCAGAAAACATGATTTAGCTGTTTCAAGTGCCCTGTGGTACTTTCCAGATTGGTACAAACTCTTTATTTTTCTTCTGATTTCTCTTGCCATCATCCATCATTTTTTACTTTTGAGGCAGGCACAACTCTTCCATGGTTTGATCTCATGCCCATGCTTTTTAGTGTAGACATATTACCCTAGGCTAGAAATGTTTCATCTTTTTAATGATCATCCTTATCTTCATTAGATTGAAAGCACATATTCCTGAAAGTTCTGCTGGTTTTTTTTTTTTTTAATTTCTTTTCAGCGTAACAGTATTCATTGTTTTTGCCCCACATCCAGTGCTCCATGCAATGCATGCCCTCCCTAATACCCACCACCAGGCTCCCCTAACTTCCCACCCCCCGCCCCTTCAAAACCCCTCAGGTTGTTTTTCAGAGTCCATAGTCTCTCATGGTTCACCTCCCCTTCCAATTTCCCTCAACTCCCTTCTCCTCTCCATCTCCCCATGTCCTCCATGTTATTTGTTATGCTCCGCAAATAAGTGAAACCATATGATAATTGACTCTCTCTGCTTGACTTATTTCACTCAGC
>PISX010017976.1:23127-42002 GCA_004024625.1 Mellivora capensis | reverse complement strand
CAGAAATGTACCATTAAAAAGCTAATGATGTAAAAGATTTTTAAAAGTCAATTTCTTACACCCTTCAATTTGCCGGCATTTAACAAATTCCTCTTTTCCTTATAGATTAACTAACTCAGTTTACTTAATCCCCTCTATTCCTTTTAAATGCAAAAAATATTTACATGAAAAAGCCTGAATTATAAAATGAATCACACAAAAATCAATACTTTGTTAACTGATATTTCTGTATAATCATTTAATCCTTTGGGGCATTGTTTTTCTAAGTAGGCTTCCCCATCGATCAGCCTAGAGACCAGCACTGGCCTTGAACTCATGACCCTGAGATCAAGAGTTGGACACTCAAGGGACTGAGCCACCCAGATGCCCTGCATTTTTTTTTTTTTAAATCTCAACTCACACCCAAGTTTCACTTTACATAAAAAATTATCGCCAGACTTCTTAAATCATACAATATCTGCAGTATGCCTTCTCCTCAAGGACACGGACTCTCTTGTTTACCCATGGGGATACATTCCTAGTACAAGGCTAGGAATAGAGAAAGACTCAATACTCAGTGAATAAATATATACATAAACCTCAGTGCTGTTTCAAAGTCCCCATTATTTCCTCCCCTAAAACAGATACATAGTCACCATACAGTCACCAAAAGAGTTAAGATTTTAGATTTTTTAAAAAAATTTATTTGACAGACAGAGATCACAAGTAGGCAGAGAGGCAGGCAGAGAGAGGAGGAAGCAGGCTCCCTGCCGAGCAGAGAGCCCGATGGGAGACTCGATCCCAGGACCCTGGGATCATGACCTGAGCCAAAGGCAGAGGCTTAACCCACTGAGCCACCCAGGCGCCCCAAGAGTTGAGATTTTAAACAGGGGTAACTGGTTAGACTCAATTCAGAAAGAACGTCATGCTTACCTTGTACATGCTGTAGCACTGTTGTAGCACTGAACTATAAACCTTGTCCTGCAAACACAAAAACACAGATCTCAATTTAAGGAGAAAAAGTCCATGACATGGCAAATATACAACAACTCTTGGCAACACAATATAATGCTTGTAAGCTTAAATCCATGATAGTTGTGTGTTGACAAGCAAATGTATCTTAACTCAGTTATGAACCAGTTTTAGGAGAGCTTTTAGCAGATGATTAGAAGACATTAGTGACACAAGATACCCATTTTTATACAATTGTGTAAACAGTGTAAATAGACATGAAACTTCACTATGCATATCCTGAGAATCTTCTGCAAAGTGATATAGCTTAAATTTGGCCAAGTCACTCAACATATTCAGTAATACATTTTCTAGAAAGATGAAATGAAACATGACACATTACCAACAACTCCTCCTCTTGGTATTCAACAATTGGTTTTCCATCTTTAGTTTGCTTTTCAATTATAGGATTCCGAACAACCTGCATAATTTTGATAGAACGAAATTACACAATGACCCAATTATATAAGTTTTTAATTTTCTCTTAAGTGAAAAAATTTAAACATGCCACAACACCAAGAGCCCGAGAATACACTAAATAGGAATTAAGATTTTAAAACTGCAACCACCTTTATTGTAATTCTACTTTGCAACAACTAGGTGACTTTCCTAAAGTCCTAACAGTAAAGATCACCTGTAACTTCACTTCACAAGTTCAAAAAGATGTACTGTGTATGTAAATACCATGACCATCCAGAAATTCTCTTCTGGTTCATTGAAGAACTGTCTATTCTTCTGTGTATGTAAAGACTTCGCAGGTTTTGATGGGCTAAATGTCCTAAAAAGGTTAAAAAAGAATATGTTGAGATGGTTCTCCAAGTCGAATGAGTTTTAAGAATTCACTGAGCTCTTCAAAAGCGCCTTTAAAGGCGTTACCTTGTAAACTGTACAATAGCTTCACATAATCCAACATTTCTAATTTTCTCATTCTTTTCTACTTCATTTGGATGGTAAAACAGAATTTTATTTTCCTCCTGAAATATGAAGACACAGAATCACATTAATATAAGCTCTCCCACCCCTTTCCATCTCGGCTGTTGAAAATGCTGTTTAACGTCAACCTCTCCCGTTGCATATGCTAGCGCCAAACCAATACAAAAACCCTTCTCAGAAAATCAAGAATTCTCTTTCCCTCGGTATGTAAACAAGGGTCATCAGCCTGGAAGGCAATTGTGATATTCCATAAGGAATATCTGGAGGCACACAAGACAATTATTCTGAAAACTCAATTTGACGGTTTCTTTCCTCGTGCTAATTTTGCAAAACACTAACGTTTGTAAGAAATAAGCGTGTGCGCACGTGCGTACACGTACCCCTCCGGGCGAGTAAAACTCAGCAGGTTCACGCGCATTTGGACTGACAGCCTTTAAAAGAACCGTGATTTGCTGCTAACAGAACCGGACATCCTTTGAGGAAGTCACCGTCCCCACCTATGAAACAAACAAAAACCCATCCCTGGAATTTATTTATCAGTTCGGAAAAAAACTTTCCCAGGGACCTCCAAGCCTGCGTTATTTTAGGGTTACAGTCCCCCACTCTCGATCCACGCTTCTGGTCGGGGACTTCCAGGAACAAAAACATAAGCTCAGTCTCAGTCGCCCAGGATTGGCGCAAAAAGACTCAACCCGTGTGGAGAGAGAATGAGCCTGCTGAGCCCCCGTTCAATACACAGGCTTTGATCCAGGACCCGAGAGAGACCCTGCCGGCGCTGTCCGGCCCCCACTTATTCCCTGGCCCGGGCGCACACCTGACACAAAACCTCCGCCCACGCCGCCCGAGGAAGGGAGTGACAGGTGCTGAGCGGTGTCCCCTCCACCCCACCCCGGGCGCGCCCCCAAGGCTCCCCGGGCCCGCCGCGAGTCGGCCCGGCCGCCCCCGCCCTCGGGTCCTCCTCCGGCCGCCGGCTGCCACCGGCGCGCGGCCCCGTTCCGCGTACCTCGCCCTCGCGCGGCCCGAAGCGCGGGTTGTAGATGAAGAAACTCAGCAGCGCCGGCGGGAACTGCTTCTCCTGGGCCGTCCCGGCCCCAGCGCCGGCTGCCGCTGCCGCCATCCCGGCCCGGCCCCCGCCTCGGGAGCCTCCCTCTGCCCGCCCAGAGACAGCCGCCCTGAGGAGACCGCACTTCCGCCTCGCTCGCGGTCGCCCCGGAAGTGCTCGCCGCCGGCCCGGAATAAGAACCAGCCGCCCGGCGTCCCCTTCTGGCGAGTACCTGCGAGGGTTCCTTCTCGTTTCTTTCTCTGGCAGGTGTTTCTTATCTGAGAGTGAAGGTGAAAGTGAAACTTTTTCGTTTGTTTGCTCCCAGATATATATCCTGGCTGCAGCGAGGGCTGCGTATTTAAAGAAAAATAGAACGGGCCTGGTTTCTGTCTCCACCCCCCCCCCCCACAGGCAACTGATAAAATTTTTTATTTCACTTTTGAATTTTTACACTTTTCCTGATTATTCCGTGTTAAGGTGGAAACTAGAACTGTTTAAAAGACATACACAAATCTAGCACATCAATAACCGGGGACTGGTTTCTGTCTCTTTTTTTTGGAAGGCAGAGTGGAGGCGCAAAGGAAGGCTCTGCGTGATGCGCGGTCAGCTGGGGGATTTGCCCCCTTCCATCATGTACTGGGTCCCTCTTGGCGTGTATGGGTTTTCTTGATCCCAGTTGGAGAGACCTCAGGTGACTGCTGGATCAAACGAAGCCGATGGGCTTTGCGCCTTACCCCAACTCCAGTGGCTCCGGGGAGGAAGATGGAGCGCAGATGTGAAAGCGCTGGGCTTGGCGAGGCGCGTGTGGGCAAAGCGGGACCAGAGTGCGGCATTCCCCGCCGAGCGCCCAGTCCCGGACCTTGGCGAGCAGGGCATCGCCCTTTCTTAGTAGTTTTGAGGAGTCACTTGCTTATTGAGCTCTGTGGATTATGACATGGCTGGAAGAGCTCGCGACTTCCCGGCTTCTCGTATTGGGAGTTCAAACCCTTGCAGCCGACCGCTTGGCCGAACTCAAAACGACCTTGGTTTAGTTTGACTCATTTGTCAAGGATCAAATTTAGAAACTGGGCCTCTTATTCAAGCTGGCAGAATAGACCTTCATGTTTAGGGAGGAGATGCATTGGAATTTGGACGTGAGATGGATCTGGGTACTTATCCTAGACCTATCACTCACTCAAGAAGGTGTGAAACCTTGGACCAATTACCTACCTTCAACCGCCTCTAGTTCGGATTTGTAAAACGACTAATAGGAAATGCTTACCTAGTAGGAATAGTGCTTTAAGAATTAAATGGGGGATGCCCGGGTGGCTCAGTGGGTTAGGCCTCTGCCTTCAGCTCAGGTCATGGTCTCAGGGCCCTGGGATCGAGCCCCACATCGGGCTCTCTGCTCAGCAGGGAGCCTGCTTCTCTTCCTCTCTCTCTGCCTGCCTCTCTGCCTACTTGTGATCTCTCTGTCTGTGAAGTAAATAAATAAAAATCTTTAAAAAAAAAGAATTAAATGGGATTATGAATTGTACATATAATGCCCAGCACTTCATCATTATTCAACAAATGGTTATCACTACTTGCTCTTGAAATATTTTCCCAAATGGGACGCCTGGGTGGCTCAGTTGGTTAAGCAGCTGCCTTCGGCTCAGGTCATGACCCCAGCGTCCTGGGATCGAGTCCCACATCGGGCTCCTTGCTCGGCAGGGAGCCTGCTTCTCCCTCTGCCTCTGCCTGCCACTCTGTCTGCCTGTGCTCGCTCTCTCTCTCTCCCTCTCTCTCTGACAAAAAAAAAAAAAAAAGAAAGAAAGAAAGAAAGAAAGAAAGAAAGAAATACTTTCCCAAATAACTTGCTCTGGTGCATGAAATTCTCCACTAGATATAGTGTTTTGGTATTAAAGCAATTATTTTAAAATATTTTTTAAGATAGCAGAATCCCCTCTCCTCTCTTCTTCCTTTTATCCCCGAAAAGTCTGTGGGAAGTTCTCATACATAAAATTAGCTGCAGAGCTACCGTCTATGATTTACTGGGGTCTAAGAGTACCTTTTGGCTTTTTCCAGGGGCTACCCATCATTCCCATCTCCCTTGGGAACCCTAAAGCCCCTGCCTGGGATCTTCTGACTCCAAGGACATAGTTTGAAAACTCCAGGTTAAAGAAGTCTCTCCTTTGTCTCTGAGTAAATACTTCACAAAAAGTAGAAGAGCACAGGGTTGAGGTTGGGACACCTGAATTTTTAGTTCTGGTTTTGCCATTTACCAGTTGAATGAACTTTGACTAATCACTTACCTTCTTCAATCCCAGTTTCCTCCTTGGCAAAATAAGGTTAGTACCTGCCTCGCAGGGTTATTACAGAATTACATCAGATGATCCAAATGAAAACACTTGATATTTGTAGGCATAAAGTACAAAGTACTACACAAATGTGGGGCAAGAGCCCTTCACAGCATTAATCAAGCTTTCTTCCCGGCACACTTCTACTTCCTTGTATACTTTGCCTCCTCGGCACGAATTCAATCAATTTAATTAACTGCCACAGGAAAGAGATGATACAAAACTAAAATGAAACAAAACCCCAGAAATCAAAGTGCTTTTTAAGTTTCAAAAGCCAAGGAGGCAAGAAAGCTCAGGCATTAATGCACCCCCCTCTCTCTCACAGTCTGAGGGTGTGCACGGATGCAGTGTGGGAGGAGTGGTGATGATAGACACTTAGATATTTTTGGAGACTCCAGAGCAGAGAGGATATGTAGTTGCTTCCTTGTGAAGCTGGGGGTGGTGATAGAGGAGGCTCCTGAACTTCCCTCCTCCTGCAAATACACTGAGCGTACAGCTACGCATAGTGCAGTTCCTTCTGAGAGAAATGCAGAGACAAGCTGAATGACTCCTACACATCAGTTGAATGAGGAAATACCCCAATCGAAATGGGTAGGAAAAGCTGATACATGGTGTCAGCACAATCCCCGCCCGAGCACAGCATCACACAATGAAGAGGGAAACCTGGACTCCTAGTCTTTCTGTGGGTTTGGATTGTACATCTAGCTACCCCAACTTTTAAGGCTCCAACCCACAGCCCTATCTTCAAAACACCTAACTCTGAATGCCAGTGGAACTTGCATTTACTTACTTAGAACCATAAGAACATATAGCAAAGAAGGAGTTCTTAATGGCTACGTGAACCCTCACCATAGCGATCCCCTCAAAGCTCAGTACAGAGGGAGCAGGCAAGATGCCGGTCAGTCTTTCCCTGGAAGGAATTTGACTGTATACTTTACAGGCTGTTGCCTGAGGGTCTGGCTTCTAATTTAGCACATATTTAGGGGCTGGCTGCTGTCCTTCCTGGAGCCCAAAATAGCTGGTTGGCACTACACCCAATTTCCCCCTCTGTTCACTTGAAGAATAAAACCGAGTCCCCAGTATCTCCCTGGAAGAAGCTTGTTCACACATGTAGTGTGCCAACATTTACCCAAGGATATGGGTCCCCAAATTACCTGGCTCTGATAGCCAGGAGGCATTCGGGAGCCCTACCACGCCATAGGAAAAAGCAGGTTTTAAATAGGACAGGAGCGCCCTCCAGTGGCCATGCACCTGGGCTCAGCACAGAGAGAGCCCTCCTCCCACCAGAATGTCAAGAAAGAAAACATTGGGCTTAAATCCCAAGTTAGACCAAATGGCCCCAACAAACATTCACAGAACATGCCATCCAATAGCAGCAGAATTCCCATTCTTCTCAAGCCCACACAAAAAAATTGTCCATGATCACGTTAGAACACAAAACAAGTCTTAACCAAAATTTAGTAAGATTGAAATCCTATCAAGCATTTTTTCTGACCACAAATGATAGGAAACTACATATCCACGACCAGGGGAAAACTGGAAAATTCATAAATATGTGGAGAGTAAATGAAATTCTCCCGAGGGACCTATAGGTCAAAGGAGAAATAAAAATGGAAACAAGGGGCACCTGGGTGGCTCAGTTGGTTGAGTGTATGACTCGATTTCAGCTCAGGTCATGATCTCAAGGTTGTGAGATCAATCCCCATGTTGGGCTCTGTGTTCAGCAGGGAGTCTGCTTGAGGATCCTCTTTCCCTCTCCCTCTGCGTCTCTCCCCGGCTCCCCACTCGCACGCATGCCTGTACACGCTCTCTCTCTCTCTCTCTCTCAAATAAGTCAGTCTTAGAAAAAAGGAAATCAAAAAATATTTTGAGACAAATGGAAATGAAAACAACATAGCAAACACTACTGAATGCAGCAAAAGTAGTTCCAAGAGAGAAAAGTATAGAGATAAATGCCTATATCTATATATTTTAAAGATTTTATTTATTTATTTGAGAAAGAGAGAGATCGCAAGTAGGCAGAGAGGCAGGCAGAGGGGGAGGGGGAAGCAGGCTCCCCGCTGAGCAGACAGCCTGATGTAGGGCTCCATCCCAGGACCCTGAGATCATGACCTGAGCCGAAGGCAGAGGCTTAACCCACTGAGCCACCCAGGTTGCCCCCGATAAATGCCTATATTAAGAAAACCCACCCAGCCACCCAGAAGCCCCCGATAAATGCCTATATTAAGAAAAAAGAGGGGGGGATGCCTGGCTGGCTCAGTTGATTAAGCATCTGCCTTCAGCTCAGGTCGTGATCTCAGGGTCCTGGGATCAAGTCCTGCATCCAGCAAGGAGTCTGCTTTTCCCTCTCCCCTTATCCTTCTCCCCTGTTCATGCACTCGCTCATGTGCTCTCAAATAAATAAATAAATTCTTTATAAAAAAAGATTAAGATGTCAAACAACCTAAGTTTATACCTCAAGGAATTAACAAAAGAAGAGCAAACGAAGCCCAAAATTTGGCAGGAAAAAGGGGAGAAAAAACAAAGATCAGATTGGAATTAAATGGAATAGAGACTAAAAGGACAACAGAAAAGTTCAAAGAAATGAGAAGGTGGGTTTTTGAGAAGATAAACAAGATTGACAAACCTTTAGCTAGCTTAAGGAAAAAGAAGATGCAAAATCAGAGGCAAAAGAGGAGACATGACAACTGATAATACAGAAATAATAAGGGTCATAAGAAACTATTGTGAATAATTACACACCAACCAATTAGATAATATAGGAGAAATGGAGACATTGCTAGAAACATAGAACTTACCAAGACTGAATCATAAAGAAATAGAAAATCTGAATAGACCAATTAAAGAATTTAAAATGTATTTCAAAGTTTGTTTCAAATGATGTTACCAGGCAGTAATGATCAAAACACTATAGTACTGACATAAAACAGACACATAGATCAAATGGAACAGAATCGAGAGCCCAGGCATAAACCCATTATACGTTGCTAATTAACTTACGACAAAGGAGCCAGGAATATACAACAGGGAAAGGACGGTCTCTTCAATAAATGGTATTGGGGAAACAGGATAGCCCATGCAAAATAATTAAACGAGATCTCTGTTTTACTCCACACACAAAAATCAACTCAATATGGATCAAATCCTTGAATACAAAACTACAACTTTACTCGAACATAAAGACTGAAACAGTAAAACTCCAAGAAGAAAACCTGGGTCAGCTCCTTGACATTGATCTCAGCGATGATTTTTTTTTTTAGATTTGACACCGAAAGCAAAGGCAACAAAAGCAAAAATAAGCAACTGGGAGTAAATCAAACTAAAAAGCTTCTGTGCCGCAAAGGCCATCAATGAAATGGAAAGTCGACCTATGGAATGGGAGAAAATATTTGCAAACCACACATCTGATAAAAAAAAAAAAATCAAGGAACTCGTGCAACTCAAGAGAAAGAAACCCAAGTAACCCAATTTAAACATGGGCAAAGGACTCTAATAGACATTTGTCCAAAGAAAAAGGTCAATGGGTACATAAGAAGACACTAGACATCAATCATCATCAGGGAAATGCAAATCAAAACCACAGTGAGATATCACCTTATACCTGTAAGGTCACTTTTCTGAAAAGATGAAAGAAAAGTGCTGGCCAGAACATGGAGAAGAGGGAACCCTTGTGCACTGATGGTGGAAATGTAAATTGGTGCAGCCACTATGGAAAACAGTATGGAGGATACTCAGAAAAATTAAAAATAGAATTGCCATATGACCCAGCAATCCCACTTCTGGCAACGTACCCAAGGGAAACGAAATCATTATCTAGAAGTTCTATCTGCCTTCCGTCTTCACTGTAGCATTATTCTCAATAGACCAGGTATGGAAACAACAGAGTGTCTGTCGATGGAGGAATGAATAAACAAAATGTGTTTATATGTGTAGGATAGAATATTATTCAATCGTGAGAAAAAAGGAAGTCCTGCTGTTCAGGACAACATTGGAGGAACCGGCCAGGCATTACGCTAAGTGAAATCAACCAGACAAATACTTCGTGGTATCACTTATATATGGAATCTTAGAAAACAAAACCAACCCTCATGGAAACAGAGTCAAATGGTGATTGCCAGGGGTTAGGGGGTGGGGAAAATAGGGAGAGGCTGGTAAAAAGGTACAAACTTTCAGTTATAAACAAGATCCATCCTGTCACCGCTCTCCCAAAAAAACCAGCACTGAATGCTCTTTCCGTCCCCGCCCCCTTTCTGTGAAAGTGAAATCGACTTTGATTTGTTTCGTTTGGTGAATAGGTACTAATGAAGGGTGGTTTTTTTGTTGTTGTTGTTTAAGATTTCATATATTTATTTGACAGAGATCACAAGTAGGCAGAGAGGCAGGCAGAGAGAGAGGAGGAAGCAGGCTCCCCGCCGAGCAGAGAGCCTGATGTGGGGCTCGATCCCAGGACCCTGGGATCATGACCTGAGCCGAAGGCAGAGGCTGTAACCCACTGAGCCACCCAGGCGCCCCACTAATGTAGGTTTTTTTTGTAAAAGTGAAGTGACGTAACTTGAACTTTTGAAAAGCAGGAGATACCCGTATGTATCTGTGTCTTCTACAGGTATTAGGTGCTAGTGAGAGACTTAAGCAGTCTCTGTGAGGCTGATACCTTCCTCCATGCCGAATTTGGTCTGCAGTCAGGAAGGGAAGCGGGACAGGAAGAAGGGGGGAGACTGAGGACAGACTGGAATGTACGTGAGTCTCTCCCAGCCTCCAGCCCTGATGACAGGGGCTCCTTCAGGAAAAGCTGGTCTACTTTGTCAGAGCAGGAAAGACACACCAGGAGCTGGGGGCTGAAGGAGGACCCCACACCAAGGCGGGGATCCAGCAGATTCGTGACCACCCCGTGCTAAGTTCCGGAGCATAAATACAATGGCTATTGCTTCACTCCTACTCCCACCCCCCAAATCTCGGACCCATCTAAGACTGGGGGCATTTAGGGGTGCCTGGGTGGCTCAGTTATTAAGCATCTGCCTTCAGCTCAGGTCATGATCCCAAGGGGGCTCAGGTCATGATCCCAGGGTCCTGGGATTGAGCCCCACATCAGGCTCCCTGCTCAGCGGGAAGCCTGCTTCTCCCTCTCCCACTCCCCCTGCTTGTGTTCCCTCTCTCGCTGTGTCTCTCCCTCTGTCAAATAAATAAAATCTTAAAAAAAAAAAAAAGACTGGGGACCTACAGCCCCAAGCCAGTTGACATATTACAAAGCCACCGCACAAGAAGGGTCAAGATGTGTTAAAGTGAGGGGGTAGGGATGCAGGTGTTTTATGTTCTTGAAATATATTTTATCACTCAAAAATAACTCAAGGATGTGAATCTGTTTACTTTCATTGTAGAACTCCTAGGAAAACAATGTCAAAATCTACTCCTTACCCGAAAATGCTGACTTTTTGAAACCAGTTAAAAGCTCACGTAAATGAGTAGTCTTCCCAGTGAATAAGTTAACAGGTCAGGTGGAAATGAGCCTCGTGATTCCAATTTCATCTGTCGTCTTAAGTGTTTGCAAAGTAATACCATACCTTCACATTAGCAGGAGAGATAGAAGATAGGTTTTTGCTTGAAACTGGATTCCTGAGTACTCATTACACAAAATTAAACTGCATTGTCCCACAGAATTAATTATGCTGTTTGTTAACCTGAGTGAACAGACAGAGCTCCGTATCTTCGTTGTTTTTCTATGCTTTGTTTCTGAGCTGGGAAAAACTTCGGTGGAAACCTATAGATTGAAAAAACTAACTTCAATATTTCGTAATGTACAGATGCTGAACCAAAATACCTAATAATGTTTTAAGTATCTTAGTCATTCTTCATATTAGCTTCAACAATGAAGCACATTCAAGAAACCAGCTTTCAGATCACATCCATTAAATTATAAACTACTCTACTGACCTGTAAGTCAAAATTACAATTAAGTAAAAATAGTTTAAATTAAAGCCACTGTCGCAGCCCTATTTTATAAGCAAGTAGGAAAAACAAACTTTTGCAACCTGTCATGCACTCAAGCCCTCATGTCAAAGCCAAAAATACATCATTCCACTACCGAGAACATCCCCTTCTTGAGGTAGGTTGATGGTCTTTGGCAAGTAAGCTAAAAATCGAGAACTCAAGCACAAAGGTAAAATTGTTTACATGCTTGTCAATCCCTTTCCCCGACTGTTACAACTTCAGGATTTTTTTCCATTTTTGATTCGACTCTGGATATGTTCTATTTCAAATTTTTCCTCAGTATGTAAAAATACAAACGAGTCCAAAGAAATGAGTAAGAATTTCCAGAACAGAATGGTATGCAGGGCTTTCATTCATTTGAGTGTGGGATACATCTTTGGCATGAAAGTTTTTTTAAATCAAAATTGTTACTTTGACTTAGTGACAAAAATCGGGTAAATTCTACATCTGTTTTTCATGTCCCTGGTTACTGTGCTGTGTTTCTTCAAAGGCCTCAGTCTTATCTCACTGTCCCGCCATCCTTCCAGCTGGAGATAACTGGTTTGAAATCTCTCATATTCCCCTTAGCCTCATTCTAATGCGACGATATTGAAATCCCGTGGTTGTGTTAGTTGAATTTCTTCCGAATGCGTATTAGATAAATACATGGTTATTAAAATAAAAACGTTGAACCCTGGAGGCCCCCTTGTTGTATACACCTCACATTTCGAGAAGCTGCCTTAACACGGCCCCCTAAATAGCCGGGGTTCGAAAATCCCTGAGCTACTTCAAGTGTGAAGGAGGTAATCCAGGAGAGCCCCAGGCCTCTGGAACCTGCGTGTGTGGTGAAAGGTGTGAGCCTTTCAGCAGGGTCCCAGGAAAATGCCTCAGTTCCTCCCCGGAGTCCTCAACTCTCAGGGTCAGCCAGAAATAACACCTTGAACCTGCCACCTGGACATCAGCATCTCGAGAGTTTCCTGGCTTGACAGGGCCCCACCCTCACAAAAACTCTGTAACAGGACCCGGAGGCTCACCTCCAAAGTGAAGGCAATTCCTGGTGTAATTGGCTCAGGTGGTATTTCAAGGAGAGCCAGGAAAGTGAAGACTGAGAAAGAGAAAGGGGAGGTGGCAGGAGGTGGGGTCAGAGCAGGTGGTCTCAGATGGCTTGTTTTTCTAAGGGAAAAAAAAAAAAAGGCAACCCCCCCCCCAAAAAAAAGCAAGTTTGAAAATGGGTCTGTGCCCATCCGGTAGAGTGAGTCTCCTTAGTTTTGGGGCCATTACTGCCTCCCATTTTTTTTTCTGTACTGTTGGCTTTTAAATCTCTCTTCTGGCCATCTAATGCATAAGCAAAGGTGCTTTTATGCTCTTTATAAATCTCTTCATGTTACTTTCGGACTCTGAGAACTGCCTGAGAAAATCCCAGCCTGACGGTGCCATTTGCTTTTGACTTTTTTCTCCCCCCACCCTGTTTCCTCTGTTTGCTGGCGTTCTCCAATATGGCTGGCTTAGTGCTCGAGAGGACCAGGAGTCTTTCTCAAAGCCCTCAGCCCCCAAATTGTTTTCATCCTTGCACTTTGCTATGAAGACGCCACGAGGACGACAACACACCCCACACATCAGTAGATGATGAGAAACGCATCTTTATTGGATGAATTTTAAAGGCATTGTCTGCTGAGGGCCTTGCAGGAGTCATCAGGCACACCAGCCACCGACCACCGAAAATTCACAAATGACGGTCTTATTACCTTGCTAAAACGGGAAGTCAATTGCAGAAGCACTTCTGTGGGGGCGGGGTGGGGTGGGGTGGGTTGGGGTGGGGTGGGGGTGAGTAATGCATAAATAAACTATGGGGAGGAAGTGGGGTTTCCCATTCCCAGGGCTTTGGAGGTCTTCCGGCTGATTGTCTCTTTCTCTGCTGCCTGGAGCTTTTAAGAATGCACCATTTCCTGGAATTCTAGAACAGAAGAGGGGAGAAAGCATCAGTGGAAACGGCTGGCTATTTTTATCGACATGTCCGGGCAGTTGGTGGGAGTTTTGAAGAGGAAAGGAAGCAGATTGTCAGATGATGGGCTTGGCCCCCTCTAAGGGCACAAAAGGGAGGGGAAAATGTGTCCCTGGCTGTGGATGGAGCTGGTCTATAACGTCCCATCTTCCTGTGTAATCTAACAACCATCTTCCGCTTTGCAGTAGAGCCCCTTGCATTAGAACCTGGGAGCCCAGGCATTTCTCTCTGACAGTGCACAGACTTGGTATAATACCCTATCGCAATCTGGGATGGCTCAGCTCTCTGGCTACGTTAAGATAGAGGAAGGGGGTTTTCTTCCTCTTTTCAGGAGTTACATTGTACAGATGTAGGAAACAACTCATAGGGTGGGCTTCGGAACTCACTTTTCTTGAACTCTCACCTTACCCCCAAGAGTTTATGTTACTAAAAGATGATGGTGATAGGGGTAAGGATAAAAATGAATGGATGTGACTGATTGAAATTGAAAACTGGGGTTTTTCTTTATATTTATTGGTATACTTTGCCTACCTGGAATTTTTTTTTTTCTGGTGGCTAGATTTAAATATATCAATCTTCTCTTACCTCAGCTATTTTTCTGAGCTATAAATAGAAGCTACATGAAAGTCTGTGTAGTAAGTTATAGTGGTATAATTTTGGATAGGTTTTTAAGGGGAGGATTACTAGGAGTTTTAAATATCTAGTTAGTATCACCATAAAGACCATGCATAAATTCTCCTGAGCTGGCATGCACAGTGTAGCTTAAAAGCATGTAAGCAAAATAATTGAATAGGGAGAAAAGAATTCTACAGCTATGCAGCTATACTAAAATTTGAATATAGGGCTCTGCACACAAAAGGCTCCATACCTCGTGTTTGATCTACTCTCTCATATTGTCCACTTGGTGGGCTAATGTCCAATAAAATGTGTTTGTTTAAACCCTTGAAAGCTAAGAGGCTTTCCTACTCAAGTCAATAGACATTTTGATATGAGACACACTTGAGAGTGTCAATCCTTCCCTTATTCGGAAAGGCTCAAATCCCAGGGGTAGAAATTCCTTACATCATTGCCATGATGCATTAGGGTATCTTGCAAATCGTTAGCCAGGCCATAGCTAGTCCCCCGGTCGGGTGAAGGGTGTTTTCCGGGTCATAGCAACTCAAAGGACCAGGTTCAATGGTACCTTCCCAGGCATCACACTAGTCTCTATATTCATTGGTATCACACAGTAGGCCCATTTTACAGATGAGAAGGTTGAAGCTCAGCAAGGTTAAGAATGGGGGATTTTCACTAACCGTGTCTGCCTGATCTCATGACCCAAGTCCCCTATATTGCTTCTAGAGCTAAATTCTTTTGTACTGGGTACAGGTGTGAACATACCATCGGCCCCAATTTTCCCATCTCCGTCATTATCTGCCGCCGCCATCAAGGACTTGGTTTCTGACTCTGTCAGCTCTCTCGCACCGCTCTCAAACTTCTGGAGGAAAAACCTGCAGGACAATCAAGATTGATGGGAAATTTTCTGAAAGACCACATGTCCCTGTGCTTCCCCATTTCCTCTTGAAGCAAATCACCTGTTCTCGGCCATTGTGCTATTCCGTCAAATGTCTACACAAGCCAAATTTGCCTTTCTTATAGAAACTACTGGTGGGAATTCTGTTTTTAATAGTTGTTTTTTTTTTTTTTCTTCCCAGAGGGACACATGGGTGGCTCAATCGGTTAAGTGACTGCCTTTGGCTCAGTTCATGATCCCAGGGTCCTGGGATCAAGTCCCGTGTCGGGGTCCTGGCTCTGTAAGGAACCTGCTTCTCCCTCTCCCTCTGATCCTCCCCCTGCTCGTGCTCTCTCTCTCTCTCTCTCTCTCAAATGAATAAAATAGATTAATTTTTAAAAATTAAAGATTTTTTTTCAGAGTTTTGTTGATAAGTCCGTTTGTCAAAGAAAAAACCTACAATGAATGAACTTCTGCACCCACTGTCTCCAGTGCCCATGTCTAGTGCTTCCCAAGGGCAGATGCGTGGCCCACTGACCCACAGTCTTCCCTTGTGTGAGGCTCTGTGGAACAACCAGCATCAACACTGGCCATTGAAGAAATACTGACCAAACTGGCCTCCACGGCTCCCAACCCACCTAGCAATGTCAAGGGAAGCACACAGGCTCAGGACAAAACTTACTTAAGCTCTTCTTCATCCAGATATCCACTCTGGTCATTGTCTATGAACCGAAAAACATCCTTCACCTGGCTGGCCGACATCTTGGAGAGGCCTGATGTCTGGAAGAATTTTTGGGGTTCGAAAGTATCTGGGTCTGAAGGACAGAGAGAGGGTTATTCTGAGGCTCATCGGGTCACATTCCGTATTTGGGCCAAGGGTCTGAAAACATAGGTTTATCAAAACCCCTCCTCATGATATCCTCGAGCTACAGGGATGCTCAGTTCTCACTTTTTAAAAAAAGACGGGGCGTCTGGGTTGCTCAGTTGGTTAAGCATCTGACCCTTGATTTCAGCTCAGGTTGTGATCTCAGGGTCATGAGATCAATCCTTGCATCGGGCTCTTTGCTGGGCACGGAACCTGCTTAGTATTTATTCTTTCTCTCCCTCTCCCTCTCTCTCTGCCCCTGCCCCCCCCCTACTCTTTCACTCTCTTTCAAAAATAAATAAATAAAGACAGACAGACAAAGAGGGCTGTGACTAGGGCAAGACTAAGAGGCAGCTAAGACCGGATGCTTTTGTGATAGCATCTGCTGTCTCCCTCCTTCCCTGTCCACTTGCTTTTGTCTACCCCTCCCTCCTCTGTGCCTCCCTCGCTTCCCTTTTTTACAGCCTGTGTGTCCAAGACTCCAGCTGGGCTGGTCTCATCGGCTGGGTGAAATGAAGTCATTGCAGGCTACAAGGTATCCACATGTTTCTTTTTTCACATTTCGTTTCTTTCACTTTACAGCAATGGAATCATAGGCTCTGTAACTAGTTATTTCATTGACAACAATTTTACTCTCTGATCCCACAAATTTTCAGCAAAGTCCACATTTTAATCCTTGAGGCTTTGCTGGAGGTGTGAACAGCTGGGAAATAGTCACCCCTACCCCCACTGCCCTTTACCTTGGCACTCCTGCAGGGCTGCTGCAATGTCATCAGCGCTAAGGACATCTGTGATGCTCATTTTCCACCTAGTCACACAGAGTAAACGAGATGTGGTCAATGACAAGCAGGAAAATGCACGCCCAGGGGCACTGTGTGCGCCTGGGCCCACGGGAACTGTGTTTGTGGGGAATTTTTAAATGCAATAAGCGTGATATTGTATTAAATGAAGGGACAGAGAGCCACATACAAACCATAAAATGAAAATATTCCAGCCCCCTTTGTGTCACTGCCTTCCCCTGAATGTTCTTCAAAGACAAATTTTAAAGCTACAGCTTAGAGAATGACTTGATCCCATTTTTTTAAATAAAAAGGATATTTGCACAATAGATCACTTACATAGTCATCTACAAAACTATGTCCATACACTGAAAATGCAATGTTTCCAATTCCATGTGGGGAAGGATATAGCTTGGACTACTTGGATACCCTCTGTAGAAAAGATGCTCTCTCTATCCTGAAGGATGGGAATCAGAGACATGGAAAGCCCATCTTCCAGAGATCAAAGAGACTCCTTTCATGTGTCAAGTCCATAAGGAAAGAGAAATCTGAGCACAGCATGCACCAACCTAATATGAACCCATAGGAGAGAAGTAGGAAAGAAGGAAAGTAGGAAAGTAGAAAGAAAGTAGGAAAGAAGAGTCTGGGGTCTTGTAGGTCCACCAGCTACTTACCTTTTCAGATTTTTCCCCAAGAAGAATCAGGAAAAAGAGCTGAAGGAACACAAAACAGATGCGCTTTTGCTACCTTACTGACCTACCTTATATAGGATTGAAAAAGTGATAGTAAGAACCTCTTAGATTTCCTTTTCAAGGATCAAGTAGACCATAGCTCGAATGTCTTGCCTTGCTAATTAAACCTCTTTTTTGTTCTATTTATATCACAAGGGAATGTGGGTGGGAACAGCCAATTTTTTAAAAACAAACCTCAACAAACCTTAACTAAAGTTTCAGTTCTGCAAATGAACCCGCTGGCAGTGTGGAGAAGAAACCAGAAAGCTGGTTAAGAGGAGACAGTGGCCAAAACGAGGTGAACACAAATGGGGGCCTTCTGTAAAAGGACCCCCGGGTGTTAGTGGCTGCTGTGTGAAGCAGGCCTGTTGTTACTCTCTGAAGCCATGGATGTGAGAGGCCGACCTTGGTCCAGAGTCGACAGACTCAAAGTCAGTGTCAGATGGACCCGTAGACTAGTCCATCAAAGGGGTGGCGCTTGTTGGATGACTGTCCAAAAATGTCTTGAGTTGGATTTTCCCAGCGATATCTTAAATCGCACACACTAAAAAGACAAAAAGGAGGCAAGCAACCAACCATTCCCAAACCCCATTATCTAAAATGTGTAAGAAAAACACGAGGCCAGGATTTGAGACCTCAAGGTTTTCTGCTTTTTGTTTGTTTTGGGCTTTCAGCAAATATTTGTTGAGTCCCTGTGTAGCCAGCACTGTGCTAGACTTTTTTTTTTTTTTAATTGTGGTTAAAAAAGCATGCAACATAAAACTTACCGTTTTAACCATTTTTTAAAAGATTTTATTTATTTACTTGAGAGAGAGACAGTGAGAGAGAGCGTGATCGAGGAGAAGGTCAGAGGGAGAAGCAGACTCCCCGTGGAGCTGGGAGCCCGATGCGGAACTCCAGGATCATGACCTGAGCTGAAGGCAGTAGTCCAACCAACTGAGCCACCCAGGCGTCCCTCCATTTTAACCATTTTAATATACATACAGTATAGTAGTGTTATCTAGATGCACGTGGTTGTGCAAGAGATCTCCAGAACTTTCTCATCTTGCAAAATTGAACTTTATGCCCATTGAATAAGAACCATGCCCCCCCCCAGTCCCCTGGAAACCCCCATTCTACTTTCCGTCTCTGGGAGTTAGACAACTTTAGACACCTCTTAAAAGTGAAATCTTGCAGTATTTGTCTTTTGTGATGGGCTTATTTCATTTAGCATAAGAACCTCAAGGATCATCCATGTGGTGGTGTGTGACACCTTATGTTTTAAGGCTGCATTCAAGTTTTTAAAAGTCAAAAACCAGTTCCCTGTTGCAATCAGAAATAGTCAGTGGCTTCAAAGTAGACAGTTCATGAACTTTAGATCTTCCCTGGGTAATATCATCGAGATTGTCATCTTCAGTTTGTCCCCAAATATATCCCCCTACCACCGCCTACCCCCACCCCCACCCAGCAGCATACTTTCACTGGTGTCCTCAGTGGGAAGTTTCTTTCACGAACACCCACGGCATTGCTTGGTTACCAAGCGTCAGCCTGGCACCATTCCTGTCTTGCCCACATGACATGCCCCAAAGCCTGGCACAGTCCCCAACCTAGTTAGGTGCTCAGTAATTGATGAACAGATAAAGAAAAACAAGGGTGCCTGGGTGGCTCAGTGGGTTAAGCCTCTGCCTTTGACTCAGGTCATGATCCCAGGGTCCTGGGATCGATCCCCGCACCGGGCTCTCTGCTCAGCAAGGAGTCCGCTTCCCCCCTCCTCTCTCTC
>PISX010017976.1:0-23027 GCA_004024625.1 Mellivora capensis | reverse complement strand
CCTGCTTCCTCCTCTCTCTCCCTGCCTGCCTCTCTTGCCTACTTGTAATCTGTCAAATAAATAAATAAAATCTTTAAAAAAAAAAAAAAAGCAGTTTCTAGGGTGCCTGGGTGGCTCGGATGGTTAAGCATCTACCTTTGGTTCAGGTCATGATCCCAGGGTCCTGGGATCGAGCCCCGCATTGGGCTCCCTGCTCAGTGGGGAGTCTGTTTCTTCCTCCTTCTCTACTGCTTCCTCTACTAGTGCTCTCGCTCTCCATCAAATTAAAAAAAAAAAAAAGTTGTTTCTGAAAACCAGTCACAAGAAAGTAGGTTTCTAAGAATGTAGGTTGCTGACATTAAGTTGCCATAGAAACTCTGTTGAGTCCTTTCTTTCTGTTAGTGTTCAACGGTGGCAGAGGTTTGGTTTGAGAAGGTGAGAAGTGTTCTGGGTGGTGGTGTTGGTTGCACAACAGGGCAAATGCACTTAAAGCCACAGAGTCGTACACTTAAAAATGGTTAAAATGGTAAGTTTTATGTTGTGTGTATGTTACCACAATAATAGACACTGGCCAGCTTCAGCCTCTTTTGTCCTCTGGGCTGAATTATCACAGGGCTCTCAGGACTTCCAGAAGGTGAGCCCCAGAATGAATGCTTCCTGCATTCACAGCAGGGCTGAGAAAGAAAGATGTTTAACAGGAGCTATGAGGTGGCTGTGCCCTGTGACTGAGGGAAACAACCTCACATCTCAGGAAGAGAAGGCAGTCTGACCCCAAAGGGGATCAGACTCGGCCACCCCAAAATTTGCCACTTGGACTATCTTGAGCCAAAGGCAACAAGAAACCAAAAAAAATGCAAGAAGAGATCTTTGCTCTCTGCTTGTCTGCCTAAAAGTAGTGCATATATTTCCCAAGAGGAAAGTGCCTTCTCTGCACCAGGAAGGGAGAGCAACCCGTTGTTGTGGACAGAGCTGATGCTGGGAGGAGTCTGCATAAGCAGAACTTTCTTAAATACCCCTTATCCTCCATTAGTTCCCCCATGTATTTCCTAGTCACTTCCCCATGGTTTGTCACCCCTAGGAGCCCAAATCCCCTTTCCTTGGTCTAACCACTTCTTAGCAATTTGCTACTCTTTGTTAAATGGTATATAAGCCCCTACGTCTAGTTGTTCTTTTGAGTTTTGCTTCTTTTCTATGAATTCCATGCAGGTAAGATAAAATTGTACCTTTTCTCCTGTTACTCTATCTCTTTTATTGGTTTAATTAACAGGTCCCAATAACAGAACCTAAGAGATTGGAGAAAAATTTCTTCCTCCCCTATGGCCCCATCACAAAGAGACCTCCTTGTCTGCCCCATCAATCTCATCCTTCTGTATTTTTTTCCTTTAGAGCACTTACCACAATGTGAGATGATCTGTTTTTGTTTTTTGCTTGCTTATTGTTTATCTCCTCTCCCCAGCTGGAAGCTCCTAGAAAGTATGGACTTGGTGTGTCATGTTCACCCTCAATCCCCAAGGCTTGTCATTTACTAGCACCAAAGGCTCCAGCAGTGGAGATAAGAGAGCTTAGCCTCACCTGAGAGGCAATGACTAGTCATAAAGTGGACTGGTTGAGAATCTGAAATCTTACTGAAACAATGGCCAGAATGGTTAAAACCATTGCCCGTGCTTTGTTGTTCCCCATCTATTCCAGAAGAGTCTCAGGGGCATCTGGTTGGCTCTCTTGGAAGAGCGTGTGACTCTTGATATTAGGGTTGTGAGTTTAAGCCCCACATTGGGTGGAGAGATTGCTTAAAAATAAAAATTTTTTTTCAGTTTCACAGAGCTTTTTTTAAGATTTTGTTTATTTTTATTTTTTTAACAGAGAGAGACACAGTGAGAGAGGGAACACAAGCAGGGGAAGTGGGAGAGGGAGAAGCAGGCTCCCTGCTGAGCAGGGAGCCCGACACGGGGCTCCATCACAAGACCCTGGATCATGACCCAAGCCAAAGGCAGATGCCTAACAACTGAGCCACCTAGGCGCCCCTTAAAAATAAAATCTTTAAAAAAATTGTTTTTAAATTGCAAAAGACTCTGAAATGTTTTATAGGACTATAGCAAATTACTTGAGAACATTAAGAGTGGAGATTCTGAAATGTCAGTGACAAAAAAGCAAGGAGCATAGGAAAGCAGCTCTTGACTGACAAGGTAGGAAACCCCCCAAAATCTGAATTTTAACATCTAGCTGATGCATCTGTACAATGATATGGGGAGACATCTAGAGTTACTGGGGTGTGTTTATAAATGAGATGTTTCTCTAGTGAAGGATTTCCTTTCCCACTCAGAGAGACTTGGCAAAAATTTGTTAAATAAGGTTTCCAGCGGGAGCTCAGAACAAACTCATTAGTGAGGAGATATTGCCGTTTGCTAACTAAAAACTATACAAGGTCTTAGGGCTGAACAAAAAGTATAGCTTGCAGGTTTCACAACAACCTGAGTAGCAAAGGCGTGGCAGGACAGTCTGTATCTCTGAGGATTTGACCTCCACTGGATTTAGAGTTTTTACAAAACCTTGGGTAGGATACATCCCTTGTGACCTCCTATGGGTATGGCCATGAAATAAGGTTCAGAACCAACACCGGCTACATTATCTGTGGGACCCAGTGGAAAGTGCAAATGCAAGCGTCCTTGTTCACAGATTAAGAATTTCAATATGGCGGCTTCAGAGCATGAAATCAAGCATGGGACCCTTCCAAGTACAGATTGCACCCACAAAGCCGGCCCGGCTCATGATTTATGTTTGTTCAACATTGCCTGGTTTACCAATGTTATGTCATGGCATTAGTCATTGCAACAATTCTGTGAAATATTATTATGTTAATATATTGTTATTATATATTATATATATTAATCTATTATTATATAATAGATTAATAGATTATATTAATAGATTAAGAGATCCTACAAGTCCGTTAGCTGCTTAAGTGTCAGGACCTGAACTCATCTCAGAATTTTCCTTGGTGTCAACTGAAAAATTCCCAAGACAGCCGGGCTTCTGGGTTTCCACAAACCCTTCTTCCCCTTGGAAAGAAAAAGGTTCGAGTTTGCTTTCAAGCCATCAGACAAAGCACACTGGGTTCTCCGGCATAGGTAAGTCGTCACTCCAATCTACCCCCTTAACTCTGGCCGCGCTGAGGCAGGGTGGTCCTGAGCATCTCTTTAAGCAGGGAGCTGGTGGTTGTTTGGGAAGTTGGGAAGTTGGGCATATACCCACCTGTTCCCCTTGATGATTCCCTTCCAATCCAGGGTCATGCATGTGCTGAACCTGTTTCCTTGGGGGAGGGGGGGAGTGTCTAAGGGCAGAACAGGGGACCGTACTTAAATAGGTTACCTTGACCTAAACAAAACATGTTATCTTGACCACCACATACAATTAGGATTGCAAACACTAACGTGGTACGTGGCCAGGCTGGGACACATTCCGCAAATGAGCGAACAAGCCTGTTTTATATGCAGTATCTCTCTCTCTTTTTCTGTGTGTGTTTGTAAAGGTTAAGTAAGTTTGAAAGTATTATTATAAACATAATACCTGCTTTTTGTAGAAAATACAGAAGCAAAGAAAAGAAAAGAAAAGAAAAGGAAAGAAGAGAAGGAGAAAGAGAAAAGAGAAGAGAGATGATTGTAATTCACCACTGGAGACAACAATGCTAATAGTTCAGAGATCCTTTAAGATATATTGATTTTTAAAAATATTTTAAACATTGAAATGAACCCATGACTTCAGTAAGCTGCTTTTTTGCTTAATATATTGTGAACATTTTCCCCCTCAATAAGTATAAATCTATATACCATGATTTTTAAGAGCTATATATAATTCTATATGTGGGGGGGGGGACTCTAATGTCATCACCCCCCAATTACTGGGCCTCTAGGTTTTTTCACATCTTACAAGAAGTGCAGGGATGAACATCCCCATAACAAAAGCTGTGAGACCATCTTTAGTTATTTTCTCTTTGGGGTAGATTCCCAGAAATGTCTTATAATACTCATTTGTTTAGCCAATATTTGCTGAGTGCCTTCTACAGGCCAAGCATTGTGCTAGGTGCTGGGTTTTAAACAATGAGCTATTGAGCCGTTGCCTGGGTCATTTCATCTAACATCCCATTCAGGGGTTGGTGTGGTTGGCAGTATTTCAAGGGATGGCACTCACGAGCTCATATGCCCTAATGCCCAGACATGTGACTGTTAAGGAAAAAAAAAAGAGGGGGCGCCTGGGAGTTTCAGTGGGTTAAGCCTCTGACTTTGGCTCAGGTCATGATCCCGGGGTCCTGAGATAGAGCCCCACATGGGGCTCTCTGCTCAGCAGGGATCCTGCTTCCCCCCCCCCTCTCTGCCTGCCTCTCTGCCTACTTGTGATCTCTGTCTGTCAAATACATAAATAAAATCTTTTAAAAAAAAGAGGAAAAAGATAATCATACTGATCACTGATGAATGCATACGTACAAAAATGAGGAATTATTTGCAAGACCTTTTAGGCCATGTTAAGGGCTTGGCACTCAGAGCAAAAGGGATCCATGAAAGTTTCCGAGGAGGGAGTAAACCCAATTAGATTTGCATTTACTTTTTTTTTTTTTTTTTAAGATTTATGTCCTTATTTATTTTAGAGAGCGAGCTGAAGAGCAGTAGGTGGATTTGAGAGGAATTAGGAGGGCACATGGACTGAATTTGGTCATGGCTCAGGGCAGGGAGGGAGAGAGGTGTCAGGGATGGCTCCAGGAGGACCAGCATCGCCCTTCACAGAGGCGGGGCGCCCAGGGTTTGGCCAGGTTGAAGGGAAGCAGCCACGGGGATGCGTGCGTCTGGAGCTCAGAGGACAGGCGTAGGCACATCATGCACATTTTTGAGTCATTCTTGAATTGCTGACAAGTGAAGCCAGGGGTGCGGCTCCACCTGCCCCGGCTGGGGTGGGGTGGGGGTCGGAGGGCGTGGGAGTGGTCCAGGAAGCAGGGATGATGGCCCAGGCCACAATCAGCCATACTAAGTAGACCAGGTGTTCCCCAGGAACAAGCCCTTCCCCCAATTCATATATTGAAACTCTAACCCCCAGACCTCAGAATGTGTATTTGGAGATGGGACCTTTAAAGAGGTAATTAGGTTAAAATGAAGCCATTAGGATGGGCCCCAATCCAATCTGACCAGTGTCCTTATAAAAAGAAGAAATGGGGGGGGGTGCCTAGGTGGCTCAGTTGGTTAAGCATCTGCCTTTGGCTCAGGTCATGATCCCGGGGTCCTGGGATTGAGTCCCACATCGGGCTCCCTGCCCAGCGGGGAGCCTGCTTCTCCCCCTGCCCGCTCTGCCTGCTTGTGCTCCCTCGCTCTCTGTCGCATAAATAAATAAAATCTTTAAAAAAAAAAAAAAAGAGGCAATTGGGACACACAAAGGGATACCAGGAATGGGTATGTACAGAAGGAAGACCACACCAAGACACATAGAGAAGTCGGCCATCCCAAGCCAAGGAAAGAGGCCTCAGGGGAAAGCGCCCCTGCTGACACCTTGACCTTGATCTGGAGCCTCCAGACTGTGGGAGAATAAAGGTCCATTGTTCAAGCCGCCCAGCCTGGGGTGTTTTGTGATGGTGCCCAGAGCAGGCTGACACACCCAGGGAGCTGTGTACCCTCCGGGTAGGTGGGGAGGAAGCCCCCTTTGCACGACAGGTGCCCACATATCACAAGCACACACTGAAATATCCTGAAGGATACACAGGTCCTCCTGTCCCTTGAGTCCCTGTGCAGCCCATGAGTAAGCATCCACGGTCACGGCTAACACTGCTCAGGCCCCGGGGAAATGTTTCTTAACATCTCTGGCTCCATGTTCTCTGAATGAAAGTTGACAGAGTGTGAGGACGGGAAGACTGTCTTCTCCTGACCTCAGAGACAGGGAAGCAGGAGAAAATTTGAGTGACAGGAACCGTAAGAGCTGGGGGAGGGGGGAGAGGAAGACATCAAATCCTAAGTCATCAAATCCCTTCTCTCTGGCACAGTGAATACGACAGATTCTCCTATAACAAAGTATTGTTTCCCTGTCGTGCAGAATATCTCTTTTTTCCCTTCTCTTGGTGTTTCAGGGTGCGGTTCCAGAGGTATTCACAAATTAGCTTGTTATTTACAGCAGTTAGATGTGTGGCTTAGGAAAATCTGTAAGATCAAATGACTCATGCTATTCTAAATTTGTTTACAGATAGGCATGTACATATACATAACGTGGGAGAAGCATGGTACCGATTTTTCACATCAGCAGCTAGTTGAGTATCTAATACCACGATTGGGAATCATCTTAGTTTTAGAAAAACATAACAAAGTTTAACAAAATTCGATTGGCGTTTTAAAACATTAAACATTTTAGTTTTATTTAAATAATTTTGGTCAAAACTTCTGGTATTCCATAAGTATAATTCACATTTTACCTTTCAGCTTTAGGGGCCAGTTTTGAATTTTTGGAAGAAAAGCAATCTTACGAAGGCATAAGGATAATTTTGATGTTTAAATTTTTTTTTACCTCTCCTACACTTTTCTAAAAGATTTTATTTATTTGTTTGACAGAAATGCAGCGAGAGAGGGAACACAAGCAGGAGGAGTAAGAGAGGGAGAAGCGGGCTTCCCGCCGAGCAGGGAGCCCGATGCGGAGCTTGATCCCAGGACCCTGTGATCATGACCCAAGCAGAAGGCAGATGCTTAACGACTGAGCCACCCAGGCGCCCCATCTCATACCCATTTTTGATGAAAATATGTTCAAGCATCCTGTACTTTGAATACAACCGTATTCTCTTTTCTTAGCCATTGAGCTCATTCTTGACAGTAGAAGATTCATTATGTGAAGATTTTATTATCATATTACATAAATTTGTTTTTGCTACAATTAAGGGAGAAAAATTATATGGGGTTTGACATAGAACAATGTAGGGATTATATCTGTCTTTGTTTTAGTACTCATTCACATGTTGCTGACCCAGCAACACGACACCAAGCATGTAAAATAATAAAGAATATAATCTTTGATATTCTGTCTATTTCATTCATGCAAAAAAAGTCATCATGGGGCACCTGAATGGCTCAGTACGTTAACTGACCCACTTTTGATTTGGGCTCAGGTCATGATCCCAGGGTCCTGGGATCGAGTCCTGTTCCTGCATTAGGCTCCCTGCTTGTCGGGAAGCCTGCTTCTCCTTCTCCCTCTGCCTGCTGCTCTGCCTACTTGTGCTCTCTGTCAAAAGAAAAAAAAAAAGATTCTCTCTTTTTCTCTCCCTCTGCCCCTCTACCCTACCTTTCCCGCACACATGTTTGCTCTCTGTCTCTAAAGAGAAAAAAAAAAGCCACCCAATAACCAATAATATTATTATTTATTAAAACATTAATATTGTAATCTATTAATTATTATAATATAATAATTATATGTTATATATTATTATTATCATATTAATATAAACCAATAATAGTTTATACTTATAAACCACTGTTAAGTCTCATGTGCTCAGACCTTCCTGGTCTCTGCCAACAGAGAGGCTGTCAGGAGAGTATGTAAGGAATTCTGCAAACATCACCCTGCCACAAATATTAAGAAACAAAGACGCTGTAGGGATTGTTTTGGTGCTATAAGAATGCACCTGTCAAGGTGAGAGGGCAGCGCCAATGTACCTTTTCGCAGCTCCTTAACCTTGCCTGCCCTTCCCACGTGTGTTGAGAGGGCTCTCACCCTGGGCCAGCGAACGCCAGGGGCGAAGGTAAAAGCACTCAAGAGAAGGAAGGGGAGATCCGCAAGATGCATGGCTTCTGAGGGGTGTAGACGAGGCCTGAGGCTGTCCTAGAGGTTCTGCAGTCGGAGATGACAGTTGTGTTTTGGGTCACCCCTGTGACCTTGCAGGAAGCTCAGGGTCAGCAGAGGATCTGAGAGGGCCCAGCACCCCACTTGCAGGAACATTAATGCATGTTAGGTTTTTTAGTTCCTCTCTATTCTTCCTCCAGCTTTCTCTCAGGACCTGATGGTTTGAAGGCTAACGGTCCAAGATCAGCCAGCTGTTTGGAACTTGGATGAGTCACACCTGGCTCCAGGAATGGCCCAGCTGGCCTTCTGGGTATCTCTGGATTCCTAATGGGCTTCAGGCCTCAACCCACCCTGTACCCCCCACCCCAAAGCCCATCCTTCCGAGCACTCAGAGGATTGCATTTGCCATCCCTTCGAATGCCTGAAAGTCTTCTGAGAGATTAGAGAGCATCTATGTCTTTTTCTTCCTCTTAGAAGTTTGCTTTAATTACTCAGTGGAATTGAGGACAAATGCATTTGAGTGTGTGAGGATATAAGCCTTTAGCTGACTAGGGCTTGGCAGGTTTCGTGCAGCCCTGGGAAGAGAAGGGCTCCCCCACCATATAGGACAAACCTTAGTTCCCCATGTTGCCCTTGCTGTTCCACTATGACACACAATGTTTCTGACACCGGGGTGGGGGTGTTCCCTGCCCCCAAACAATTCTGGGCAGCACCACCTACGTGCCCTGTCATTTAGCGCAATTCTGACACGGTCTACCTGGACATTGTATCAGATCCCATGGGTTAAGGGCTCGGTCCCCAAGTCTCCCCCTCCCACCGCTTCAAGCACCAGCCAGTCACAAGTCCGAGTTGTCCCCTGTGCTTCTGACCCACTGGCTTAAATCAGGGGATCCCACAACTGCCTCCTCGGGTTTGATTAATTTGCTAGAGCGGCTCGCAGAACTCAGAGAAACCCTTTACTTCCTAGATCACCAGTTGATTTATGAAAGGATATCGCTCAGGAATAGCCAGATGGAAGAGATGCACAGGACAGGGTCTGGGGGAGGGGAACCGTGCTTCTGTGCCCTCTCCAGGTGTACCCCCTCCCCAAATCTCCGAGTGCTCACTGACCCAGAAGCTCTCTGAACCCCACACTATTGGGATCTTCCTTGTGTAGGCACAATCAATCATTAACCCATTTCCAGCCCTCTCCCTTCTCTGGAGATTGGGGTGGAGGGGTAGGGTGCTGAAAATGTCAAACTTTTAACAATGGTTGCGTCTTTCTGCTGAGCAAGACTCATCCAGGAGCCCAACCACAGTCTCCTTGTTAGAACAAAAGACATTCTTATCACCCGGGAAATTCCAAGGGATTTCAGAGCCTGGTGTCAGGAACCAGAGTCAAAGACAAATATTAAAACAGAGCATGCTCCTAGTGCTCTTGACACTTAGGAATTTACAAGGGTTTTGGGTCTGTCCCTGGAATGGGCGGCAGAGACCAGTATGTATTTTCTCTGATAGACCTGGTGAGACCTTAGGGCCTCTGTGATGCTTATACACTTTTTGTATTTCCATTTCTTTTTTCTACACTACATGAATAGCTATTTAATTAATTAGCCGATGAATTAACTAACAACTTTAATTCCTAGTGCCAGGCACCTAATAGGCACTCCCTAAAAATTTATCAAGTAAACAAGTAAGCTGATGTTCTAAGAGCTTAGAGGAACTCCCCAAGGTCAGACAGCTGGAAAAATCAGGGTGAGGATGGGTTTCCACGTCTTCTGATCGCCTTTCTATTCAAGACCATGCCTGGATAAGGACAAGGAGAGGCTCTTGAGAGGCTTTAGAACAATCTCTCAGATTGGAACCAATCTCTGACCGCTGAGGTCTGCAGCATCTTTGGGTAACAACGCCGTCTCTCTCCAGGGTGTCTTACTGGACTCTTTTCCTGGGGATCTGAGTCTCACGGGGGGATGTCTGACCAATTCAAGGAGGCTCCCAGGGCACCTGCCTCACAGAAGGCAGGAGGTGCACCCTGGAGCAAGAGACATGGTCCCTTTCTTATTATGTTGGGTTTAGTTGCCATTTTTCCTTAATTAACTCACTTAGTCTTCATTAAACGTTACCTCCAGCCCAGCGGTAAGTGGAGACGGAGATGCTCACATTTCTTGTTCATGAAAAAATCAGCCTTCGAAAGCATTTTGTTTCTCTTCTCCTCTGACATTTCATACGTGCCTGAGCAGTTTGGGGCTCTTCTAATATAGACGATATATCTAATATATCATATATATATTTTTTTATGTATATTTTTTGCCCTTGGTAAAAAAATCAATAAACTGATCAAATACAGCACAGAGTTGGTCACATGGCAAATACTTCAAGGACAGACTTCTAGGGGAAAATGCTCAGACACTTCTTGTGAGAAGTCCCCAGACATGGCAGCCTTGGGGCCGGTCCCCACTGCTGTCAGGAAATGTGCTATGAAGGTAGAGGAGCTTGTCCTAGTTTTTGCTGGTTTTTACCAGGATGGGAGGCAGGCTGTGCTTCAGGAAACCTGGTTCTTCAGTGGAGGAGGCTGGAATGGCATAGCTGAGTCATAGGGTAGCTGTCACCAGCCCCTTTTTCAAAGAATATTAAATTCCAGAGAGAAAACTTACAGAAAGGGAACCTAAGAGCCCATGAGAACCCATTATCGCTTGGACAACCCATTCCTGGTCAGCCAGAGAAAGAGTTCAGAAGGGATCAAGAGTTCTAGTCCCTCCATGCCCTCACCACCGCTTGGCATGGCCGCTCTTCTTAATTTGGGGCATTCTCATCGGTATGCGGTAACATCTTTGTTGGGGATTTAATCTACATTTCCCTAGTAACCAATGATGGCGAGCACCTTTTCATGTGTTTATGCTGTGGACTGTATATGTCTGCATCTCCCCCTGAATTCAAATGTTAAAACTGAATCCCCAAATGTGATGATATTTGGAGGCAGAACCGTTGAGGTCATGAGAGTGGAACCCCCATGAATGGGATTAGTGCCATTATAAAAGAGATCCCAGAGAACTCCCTTGTCCCCTTCTGCTTTGCGGGGACACAGTGCCAAGGGACGGGCTGTGACCCAGGAAGAGGGTTCTCACCAGACACCGGGTCTGCCAGCGCCTTGATCTTGGACTTCTAGCCTCCAGAACTATGAGAAATAAGTTTCTGTTGTTCAAGCCCCTGGTCTGTGGTATTCTGCCATAGCCACCTGAATAGGACAGCTTATCTGTTATCCATATTGAGAACTGGTTTTAAAGATGGGATCAGTAACAGCATGTTCGTGTGGAAAAACCAGTGATGGAGGAGACAGAGGACATGGGGAGTGGAGGGATGACCTTGCGTGGGCAGGAGGGGATGGGGAATGAGGTGTGCTTGGAGGGCCTGTCCTAGAGAGGATGTGGCTGGTCCTTACAGGTGAGGCACGGATGCAGGTGTGTGGATGGCATGTGCTGGAGTCTGGTGGAGGGCAGAAAGCTCTCTTCGGATGGTTTCTGTTTTCTCAGTGAAGGCAGAAGCAAGGCCAACTGCGGAGAATGAAGAGGTTTGAGGAGTGTTGGGGTGATCTCGGTGTGTGTTGGAGAGATGGGAGGGGGACAGGGATGTAGAGGATGGTTTCCTGGCAGGAATCGTCCCTTGCAGGACGCACTGTGGACTTAGGAGGACCTGCAGAATGTGACAGGCTCTGTCTGTAGTTTGATACCAACTGGATCTGACCTGGGATTCCCATTAACCAAATTTGGTGTCATTATGACCCAGCCACCTGATCATGTCACCTGGAGCCTCTTTGCGAGGGCTTCAGCTGTACTTTGGCCAGCGTCAGCACAACTGAGCAGTATGATTGGCAAACGCCTGAATTATTCATGTTTTTGACCTATTCTAACGAGAACTTCGCCCAAAAGGCTAAATTATTAAGCACCCGGGGGTGATCTTGCAGCATGCTGTCTAGAAAACCGGGACACAGTGAATTTTCTTGCCTGTTTTGCTTCTTAAGGGAGTTGAGACTTTACTAACGATTCGCAGTGGCTCCCCAAATGAAAGATGGTGATGCCAACAGAAGAAAATTAAATTCAGGAAACAAAACATACTCGGCGGTGCCCTGGGAGCCCATGAAAACAACTGGGCACTTGGGCAGCACATATCCTGTGCACGGAGAGAAAGTGAATCTAACTATAAACACAAATAAAGAGGAGATGACAATTCTGAAATCTTGGGTTCTGCTATTCATCTTTGGAAAACAAAATCAATACACACATCTAGATGTGCCAAAATTTTTTAAAGGATTTTATTTATTTATTTGACAGACGGAGATTACAGAGAGTCAGGCAGAGAGAGGAGGAAGCAGGCTCCCCGCCGAGCAGAGAGCCCGATGCGGGGCTCGATCCCAGGACCCCGGGATCATGACCTGAGCTGAAGGCAGAGGCTTTAACCCACTGAGCCACCCAGGCGCCCCTAGATGTGCCAAAATTTTAATGATGGTATAGTTGTCTATTTTTTTGCTCTCTGTGTAGGTAAAGATTTTAAAGCATTCCCAAAACTACAAGTCAATTTAAGGGCTGTTGCTGAATATTGTATGTATTTGTGCAAAATTCCAGGGCTAAAATTTTCCATATAAACAACACTGGGCTTTCCTAATTTGTACTCAGGAACTTCTAAGGATATCGGGTACTATTAAAAGAACATCGTATGCATACTGAAGCAAGACTTTCTGTTGAGCAGGGAGCCTGGCCCAGGGCGGGGTGGGGGGCGGCTCGATCCCTGGACCCCAGGATCGTGACCTAAGTTGAAGAAGGGCACTTAACCAACTGAGCCATCCAGGCGTCCCTATTCTCTCTAGTTCTGTGTATGTTTGGAAATTTACAAAACAAAGATTAAAAATACACCAAAAGACCCTCTTCTCAACTGAACTTAGAAATAAGCAGGTCAGACTCTCCGAACTAAAATTAAACCTCCATGAATTTCCTGTTTCTCGGACTTCATGTTTCAGTAGTTCCTGACAGACCAAAGCCAAGATTGAAGCAAGGTCTCAAAGAGGTGTTTATACATCTATGTTCATCATGGATGTTTGTTTGTCACATCCACAAAAGCTAAACACGGAAGCAACCCAAGTGTCTACCAAACGATGAAACGATAAGCAAAATGGGGTCTATTTATACAGTGAAATATTATTCAGCCTTAAAAAGGAAGGAAATCCTGCAATATGGTATAGTGTTGACAAAGTTTGAGGACATCATGCTAAGGGAGATAAGCCAGTCACAGAAGAACAACTCCTGAGCAATTCCATCTATGTGAGGCACTTGGAAGAGTGAAAATCATAAAGACCAAAAGTGGAATAGAATGACGGTTGCCAGACTGGGGGGTCCGTGTTTAATGGGGACAGAGTGTCAGACTTCCAAGGAGAAAGAGTTACGGGATGGACGGCTGTGGTGGCCACATGACAGTGTGAAGGTGTTGATTACCAGTAAGCGGTACACTCAGAAACAGTTATGAAGGTAAATGTTATGTTCCATGTATTTTAACACGATAGAAAAGGAGCAGAAACCAAGATGAAGACAAAATCAAAATATCCCACCTGACTAGCAGAATGAATGGCCAATGTTCTAATAACCTAAGACTTGTACTCCTCTTTGAGAAATTTAGCATTCTTTCATTTGTAAGTATTTGTTGATGTGGGGATGTGGTGGGACCCCGTCTTCCCGGAGCTTAGTGGCTGGTTGGGGAGACAGATGTTTAACCACCAACCATAGGAATAAATATGACAAGGGACCCCAAGGTAGAGAAGATGCTGGTAATGTGGCAGTGAGAGCTGGGGTTCAGAAATGGCTTCATGGAGGGGGTGCCATGGAATCTGACATCTGAAGAATGTGTAGGGGATGAGCCAGGTCAGGGTGTTGTGGTGTGGTGGACTTTGGGGCCATGGGTGGTCCTCATAGAAAGAACACATGTGGGCAGGCCCTGAAGTGCCCCTTATCCTAAGCATGCTGGGAGGTTCTAGCAGTTTGCTAAGGCTATTTGAAAAGTCGCTCCAAAACTTAGTACCTTCGAACAATCATGTTATTTGCTAACAGTTCTGTGGGCTTACCTGGGACGGCCCATCGGAGCTACACAAGGTATCAGCTGAACACATTCTTGTCTGGGGCTTCAGCCAGGACTCCTGGGACAGTTAGAATGGTGGGGCAAATCACGTTCTGGTCCAGATGCCACTGTTTCTACAGTAGGTGTAAAGTAGGTGGTTATTTAAAATCTGCCCCAGCACCTGGGGGGCTCAGTTGATTAAGCGTCTGCCTTCGGCTCATGTCTCTCTCTCTCTCAAATAAATAAATAAAATATTTTAAAAAATAAAGTAAAATCTGCCTGAGAAGGCTTTAAAGATGTTTTATGCCTTTAATGCCATTTTTACACCTAGTACTCTTTATTTCATTTTTACATAAAATCCAGTCCAGCGTACTTTTCATCTCTAGAAGTTGTTTGGGTCTTTTGTATGTCTTTTGTGCTTGCTCTTAGCCTGCTCATATTTTTCTCTTTTTGACCATATCAAATATAGTTGTAGTAAGTATTTTAATGTCTTCATCTCTTCAGTCTGTCTGTGTCATTTCACTAGATTGATTTGTCTCGTCATGACGGGATATAGTCTTTGCCTCTATGCGTGTACGGTTATTTTTGATTAGATGCCAGGTATTGTCAATTTACCTTGTTGGGTGCTAGATATTCTTCTATTAAGACATATCTATAGGGACGCCTGGGTGGCTCAGTTGGTTGGACGACTGCCTTCGGCTCAGGTCATGATCCTGGAGACCCGGGATCGAGTCCTGCATCAGGCTCCCAGCTCCATGGGGAGTCTGCTTCTCCCTCTGACCTTCTCCTCGCTCATGCTCTCTCACTGCCTCTCTCTCAAATAAATAAATAAAATCTTAAAAAAAAAAAAAGACATATCTATATATGGGGCGCCTGGGTGGCTCAGTGGGTTAAAGCCTCTGCTTTCAGCTCAGGTCATGATCCCAGGGTCCTGGGATCGAGCCCCACATCAGGCTCTCTGCTCAGCGGGGAGCCTGCTTCCTCCTCTCTCTCTCTGCCTACTTGTGATCTCTGTCTGTCAAATAAATGAATAAAATCTTAAAAAAAATTAAAAAAGACATATCTATATATCTATATCTATAGCTATCTCACTCTCTCTATATATACATATATAGAGAGAGATAGAGAGAGAGAAAGAGTGAGAGAGAGAGAGAGAGTGAGAGTGAGCTTTGTTCTGGGACATAGTTAAGTTACTTGGAAATAGTTTGATCCATTTGAAGCTTGCTTTAAAGATTTGTTCGGGGGCGGGGGGAGCTGGGTGATGCAGTTGGTTGAACGTCCTGCTCTTGGTTTTGGCTCAGGGCATGATCTTGGGGTCATGAGATCGAGCCCCGTGTCAGGCTCCAAGATCAGTGTGGACTCTGCTTGAGATTCTCTCTCTTCCTCTCCCTTTGTCTCTCCCCCACTTGTGTGTGCTTTCTCTCTCTCTGTCCATCTCTCTCAAATAAATAAAGAAATCTTAAAAAAAAAACAAAAAAAGATCTGTTAGGTGGAACTGGAGCCATCTTTAGGGCTGCTTTTGCCCCACCACTGAGGCAATGCCCTGCTGAGCACTTGACCGGATGCCTGTGTGTTATGAAGTTTTCTTTTTACTCTGGGGGGGAACATAAGCTATTCCCAGCAACTTAAGGGCTTCTGCCTGCTAATTTCACCTGCTTTGTCCCTCTGGCCCTGGATAATGGCCTCTTATGCCTGTGTTGCAGACTCCAGAGGGTTCCTGCAAATCTCCAGAGCTGCCTTTCTCAGCACCTTCTGCCCTGCAAATTCTAGCTGTTTTTGCCTCCCCTAGACCCTCAACCCCCGGATACTGCCAGGCTCTGCCTGGGAACCCCTCCTTGCACCACAGCCTGGAGATATGTTGCCTCCCTTGTGTGCCCTTGCTCAGGGATCCCTGTCCTGAGCTGCCAGTTGGCTGGTGTCTTAAAGCTGCTATTTCATACATTTGGTATGAAATGGTGTTGCAGGTGTTTAAGGCAGGCAGGTTAATCCTGTCTGTTTTTATCTTGGCCAGAAGTTGAGGAAGGCTTCACAATTTTTTTTTAAGATTTTATTTATTTGTCAGAGAGAGAGATAGAGAGAGCTCGAGCACAGGCAGAGGCAGAGGGAGAAGCATGCTCCCTGCGGAGCAAGGAGCCCGATGTGGGACACCTGGGTGGCTCAGTTGGTTGGGCAATTTTTTAAAAAAATTCTAAGTTCTTAGAAGGGGAATTTTTGGTTAGAGTATATAAAGTATTATGGCTTTTCATAATGAAATGAAATTTAAAACATTTGTATGGGAAGGCATCTGGGTGGCTCAGTCGGTTGGGTGTCTGACTCTTGATTTCCCCTTAGGTCATGATCTCAGGGTCCTGGGATTGAGCCCCAAGTTGGGGGGTCTGTGCTCAGTGGGGAGTCTGCTTGAGGATTCTCTCTCCCTCTCTGCCACTCCCTCCTGCTCTCTTTCTCTCTTTAATGAATAAATCTTTAAAAAATGAGTGTGTGTGTGTGTGTGTGTGTGTGTGTGCATGCACCAGAATATTTATTTCCAGAGGAGCTCCAAGTTCTCCAGACCCCTTCTCTGTTAATGGGCATACATTTTGCAGCTGCCTGTAGATGTCACCAGAGGAAGGCAAGTCAGAAGGGCAAAGTCCCAGAGTGAAAACCATATGCTACAGCAGAGGACAAAAAATGAACAGGGAGTGTCCATGTCAAACAGGGGAGAATTGTTTTAAAATCAGGAAATTCAGTCAACAAAACCAAAATTTGTTAACAAGGATATAGTGAAATCCTTACTTAAACAAATATTATTGTCAGTAACTAAATAAAATATTGTCCAACTGAAGAGCAAATGAGGGAAGATTTGGTTATGTTTGGGGATTTGGACTAGTTTATTTTATTTATTTTTTTAAAGGTTTTATTTATTTATTTGTCAGAGAGAGAAAGAGCGCACAAGGAGGGGGAGTGGCAGGCAGAGAGAGAAGCAGTCTCCCTGCTGAGCAGGGAGCCCTATGCAGGACTTGATTCCAGGGCCCTGGGATCATGACCTGAGCTGAAGGCAGACACTTAATCAACTGAGCCACCTAGGTGTACTGATTTGGTTTAATCAAGCTAATCAGTTTAATCAAGGTCAAATTTTATCAAATTCTTGGGGCGCCTGGGTGGCTCAGTGGGTTAAGCCTCTGCCTTCAGCTCAGGTCATGATCTCAGGGTTCTGGGATCGAGCCCCACATCAGGTTCTCTGCTCAGCGGGGAGACTGCTTCTCTCTCTGCCTGCCACTCCCCCTCCTTGTGTGCTCTTTCTCTCTCTGACAAATAAATAAATAAAATAAATCTTAAAAAAAAAATAAAATCTTTAAAAAATTTTATCAAATTCTTTTCAAAAGCTCTGTCTTCGGCTGGACCTTAAGCACATGTGTCTCGTAAAGGGTCCTTTGTGTGTCTGTTCTGGCAAGTGGTGTATCATTACATTATCACAGCTCCATTATTCAAGATGCTGAGGATACAGTGTTGATCAAGACACAAGATCCCCACTGCCGTGAAGAGGGACGCTAAACAAACACATAAGCGAGAGTAAACACCGACATGAAAATCAGACAGCAAATGGAGGGGCTCACTGTTAAAAGCTCACTTTCTCATGACACCACATGCTTGTCACTAGGGAAGCAGTTTGGAGATTTAATAATGTAAGTGTCTAAATCTCTTTTCAAAAAGCAGTTTGACATGTTTCTTGTTGAAGAAAATGTGTTTCTTGGAGTGCCTGCCTGGCTCAGTAGGTAGAGCACGTGACTCTTGATTTTGGGGTCCCCCACATTGGGGGAAGGGATTACTTAAAATAAATAAATTAAGCAAAAGAGAGAGAGAGAATGAATTTCTTTCCAACCTAAAAGCCAACCAGCCTCATCCTCTGTGATACACTTTGGAGTGGGGTACAGTTGCTTCACATGGGCAGCACCAGGAGACCTGGGGTCCATCCCACTCAGGTGTGTCGACAAGCTGTGTGGTCTTGGATGAGCCCTACTTCCTCCCTGAGCCTGGGTTTCCTCAGCTACGGACATGGGGGGTCATGCTAAGACCTTGCCCCTCAGAGCAGCACAAGTTATTCACAAGGGGCACACAAAGTAATGCTCATAATGCAACTCCGTGCCCCATGAAGCTCTCCACACCTACCTGTTTATCACTGTAACCATCAATTTACTTTTTTCTTCTTTAAGGGTGTTGAAATTTTATTAGAGCAGAGAGATGTAAAGCTGTGAGGTCGTGGGGGGTTATAGGGCTTGGAACGACCCAGCTCAAGTTGGCCTGACGCTGAAAGTGCTTGCTCTTTCCAGTTAGGTATCCAACTGGTACCAATCTGGTTGGATTCACTCTACACTGTAGGGCTTGTAGGACAGAGTTTTATTCTTTTCTTTTACTTTCCTGTCATGAGCCAACGAAGTGCCCCTCTCCAAACCTGTTTTCTCTTCTTTGAAGGAAGTTGTAAGAAGTGTTTCCCTGGGGCACCTGGGTGGCTCAGTCGGTTGAGCTTGGGCATGCAACTCTTGATTTCAGCTCAGGTCATGATCTCAGGGTCGTGAGATCGAGCCCCACGTCAGGTTCTGCCCTCAGGGTAGACTCTGCTTCTCCCTCTCCCTCTGCTCCCCCTCCACAGCTCTCTGTCTCTATCTTCTCTCTCTCTCAAATAAATAAATAAAATCTTTTTAAAAAATTAAAAAAGGAGTGTTTCCCTAAGTTCTAGAAGGCTGCCGTACAGCTTGAGGCCTGCAGTCAACAATACTGCGTTGCACACTGTCTCATAGATCTTGTGTTAAGCATTCTTATTCTTACCACACACACAAACAAAATAAGGTGCTTTTACCCCAGAAGCGCCAGACATCAACCTAGCCGGTGGTATCTGGTTGGACTCGTGGCCTCCCACACTCTCCTGGTCCCCAGTGGGAGACCTCCCTGCCTCGGGAGCACACTCCCCATCTTGGTCACTTCCTGAAGCCTCAGTGGCTCCTACTGACCCCAAGCTACAGGCTCCCCTTGCCCCAGCCTCTCAGCACCCGAGCACCACCCTCTGGGACAGTGAAGAGCTAACCTTACTTGGGAGAGGCCCGCCTTTGCCCTTGGCTCCAAGGGCATGATCTCTAGGTTCCTGGAACACACCCGCTGATGGGAGTGTCTGTGTTCTGGGTCTTTGGCCACCCGAAGGTCTAACCACATGACTGATGTTTATTCACGCCAGAGAGAAGCAGAGTGGGATACTTGTCACAGGTGGTAAGGCAATGTTCAGTCTCCTGTAGGAGGGGCTTCCATAGGAAGTGAGGGCAGCTGTGATCTGAGCAGAGACCACTGGCCCCTTTAACAAGAGGTGGAGGAAGGACTGGGCATATGGGGCCTCAAGCAGTCAGGGGAGCCACCAACGTGGGTGGGGGGTACTTTATGACAGTAGAGCAAGGTGGGGAAGGGTGTCGATCCAGGGTGTGTCCCAAGCAGCAAATCCCTTGTCAGTAGGGAGTTTTCTAGGCAGGATCTGGAAGGGGGGCTCTGGCATCCCAGGGACGGACCAGGAGCTGTTAGAAATCGGGCTGGCAGGGACACCTGGGTGGCTCAGTGGGTTGAGCCGCTGCCTTTGGCTCAGGTCGTGATCTCGGGGTCCTAGGATCAAGTCCCGCGTCGGGCTCTCTGCTCAGCAGGGAGTCTGCTTCCTCCTCTCTCTCTGTCTGCCTCTCTGCCTACTTGTGATCTCTGTCTGTCAAATAAATAAATAAAATCTTAAAAAAAAAAAAAAGAAATCGGGCTGGCGTTTGGGCCAGACTCTTCATGCGGGAGGGAGACAGAACTGATTGTGTGGGAAAGTTGGCCGTTCCCACAGGCCAAGGCTGAGGCCTGGTGGCTAGGGGGGCTCAGAGGAGCCTGCCTCCAGGGGACAGTGGAAGGCGCCCTTGGGGGATTCTAGTCTGCCTCTTTTGCTCTCAGTGGGTCCTGTGAGTCCTTTTAGAGAATTACCAAATTCTCTAATTTGGTAATTAGAGAATCCCATCTTCGTGGGTGCTGGGGCTTGCAGCACGGACAGCAGGGGTGTGGCAGAACGTCCTGGCGGGGTGTGGGCCTGGGAGCACCGTCACCTCTGCAGGGTCCTTAGGCGGCGGCCTGGGGATCCCCTGGCCACTCTGGAAGTGCGTGCTGTCCCAGAATTGGAGGCGTATTTGCTGACCACAAGCAATGACTGGTCCCAACTGCCGCTGTCTGTGAATCTTACAGGAGACTTTTGGGGGGTCGTCCATCCTGCCTCTCCATCTCACCCACATACTTCTCCCGGGGACACAGATTCGGGGGTGCCCGTACAGAATGCCCTGGATGCTCCAAGCCTAGGCCACTCTGAGGGGGCAGAAGCGTTGCTCTTCACACGAGACTGCTCAGCTTCTAGAAAGTTCCAGCTTTCTAGCTTCTAGAGAAGCTTCTAGAAAGCTCAGCAGCCTCTCGCCCCTCACCCCCTGTTCTCTACTTTTTATTTACTTCTCCCACTGCGTCCAGTTTCTGGTGGGTAGAGCTGGACTAAAACCCCAATCTGGGGCTAAATGTCATAGTTTTGGGAGCCAAGTCCACACTAAAAAGAAGTTCCCAAGCAGAAGATGTAGGATTCCAAGTACTGAATTCACACGATTTAAAACAAAAGCAAAAAAGACCCATACGCTTTCCTTCAGACGATGCCTTTTTTATTCCATGACATCTGACAACATAGGCAAGTCTACACAATGTCATTGAGAACGTCAATCTGTCGAAAAATATTATTGGTCTTTCCAGACTTCAGGAACATTCTGCATTTTCTTCATTTTTTTCCTCTCCCTTAAAAATTAATTCCACAGGAAGAGCAAAGCATTTTCTTTCCTTATTCATTGTCCTCGCCACCGAACACATGTTCAAATGTCTCAGAATCATTCAGAAAAGGACAAGAATACGTAAGTGTGAACAACGGAGGTTCAGCACACGTGCACCCAGAAACCAGTCACTTCGGGTCTGAGGGAAGAAGGATCATTCTGAAGCACGTGTCGGGCTTGGGGGAGGGGCGGCATGGTGAGGACACCGCCTACGTCACAGGAATCTCAGAGCAGAGAGTGGTCAGTGTCGTGGATGTATCCTCCATCTGTGAATTGTAAAAGATTTGCAAAATGCTACGTCTGGTTTTAAATATTAATAATCCCTTGAGGTGGGTGGTGGCAATTAACCACGCAAATAGTAATACCAACACGCGTTTCTCGAAACTGAAGCTTCAACAAGTCCCCCCTCCCCCTCTCCAGAGAAGCTTCCATGAAGCCTGGGAGCAGAAATGGCTGGGAAAGGAGGGCACCATGAAGGGTTCCTCGAGGCCTTGGTTCGCACCGAGGCTGTTGAGAACCTACTTCTCGGAAGGTCCTAAGTGTAAGTTCTACAGAGGGAGCCCCCAAGAACTAGAAGATGCGTTTCCTGTCCTCGAGCTGCTTAAAATACAACAATAAGGGTTTCCCTAAAGAAAGAAATAACCAGGGCACCTGGGTGGCTCAGTGGGTTAAAGCCTCGGCCTTCGGCTCAGGTCACGATCCCAGGGTCCTGGGATTGAGCCCCACATCGGGCTCTCTGCTCCGCGGAGAGCCTGCTTCCCCCTGCCTCTCTGCCTGCTTGTGATCTCTGTCTGTCAAATACATAAAATCTTAAAAAGAAAAAAAAGAAAGAAAGAAGCATTTTTCTAAAAGATTTTATTTTTTTAATCTATTCGGAGAGCTCCGGAGCAGGGAGAGGGGCCGGGGGAGAGGGAGAGGGAAAAGTAGACTCCACGCTGAGTGCAGAGCCCGACGTGGGGCTCGATCTTATGACCCTGAGATCATGGACTGAGCTGAAACCAATAGTCGGACACCCAACTGACTGAGCCACACAGGGGCCCCAAGAAATAACCATTTATGAAGAAAACGTCACTTCCCGGCTCTTGTGAACAGGTGCAAATGACATTGGTGAGGGCAGAGGGAGGTCGAGGCTCTGAATTACTTATTTATATTTACTCTCCTCATCATAGCGAACATGTCACTCCTGCCACGTGGTGTGGGCTGAATTCTGTTCTCCCTCAAAAAAAAAAAAAAAAAAAAGGCATGTCAAAGTCCTAACCTCAGTATCATAGAATATGACCGTATTTGGAAATAGGCCTTCGCAGAGGTCACCGAGTTAAAATCAGGTCATTAGGGTGGGCTGTACCCCAATATGACTGATGTCCTTCTAGAAAGGGGACGTTTAGACACATGCACGCCACAGGGAGAAGGCCACATGCAGAGGAAGGCAGAGATCAGAGTGGTACATCTCTAAGCCAATGATCGCAGGAAAACCCTAGAAGCCGGGGTTGGCGGGGAGGCCTGGGGCTGATTCTCCCTCAGTCTCAGAAAGAAGAAACGGTGGCTCAGTGGGTTAAAGCCTCTGCCTTTGGCTTAGGTCATGACCTCAGGGTTCTGGGATCGAGCCCCGCATCGGGCTCTCTGCTCCGTGGGGAGCCTGCTTCCTTCTCTCTGTGCCTGCTTGTGATCTCTGTCTGCTGAATAAATAAATAAAATCTTTTAAAAGAAAGAAACCTGCCCCACCTTGATCTAGGGTTTCTGTCTTCCAGAATTCTCTTGCTCACTCTCTCTCTCAAATAAACAAATACTCTTTAAAAAGAGAGAGAGAGAGAGAGAGAGAGAGAGAACAATAAGATGTTATTTCCAAGGACCAGTGCATTCCCCTTTGATGAAGTAGTTTTATTCTGACCCCTGTATCTGCAACCAAAAGAATATTTTTCCCCACCTTCTCCTTTGGCCCCTTGGTGGGCTACTCTCAAGAGCAGAGCAGCCGAAGAGCTGGGAACAGTGTTAATCTGCTCACCCCACTAGGGACCGGAAAGGTCCCCCAGAGAAAGCGTGTGGGTTAGTCCTCTCGGCCGAGGTCCAGAGCAGTGGGCGACTTGCTGAAAGCCCCCCTCGGTTGGCTGGTTCTCTATGAAAGAGCTGATTTTATTAGAACACAGGTGACCCTTGAATGCCAGGAAATCTATAATAGTTGCTGGGACTCGGAGCTGGCACTGAGACCCTACGCTGACTCTCTGCCCCTTGCTAGGCCATGGAATATTCCCATTTCATAGATGAGCACACTAAGGCCCAGAGTAGCCATCAGTATCTCCAACTACAGTAACAACAGCTGACTTTAAACAGCTGTTC
>PISX010017975.1:0-42060 GCA_004024625.1 Mellivora capensis | reverse complement strand
TTAAAAAAAAAAAAGGTCATACCTTTATAAATGCATCTCAGTGAATTTTAAGAATTTCAAGGTAAAAGAGAATTCTAAAAACTTCCAGAAGAAAATAAAGCATCCTACAGAGAAAAGATTAAGGAAAAGTTTCAGCTTGACAATTTCACTGACTACTCTTGATTTCTACAAGACCATGAGTCAAAACCTTTGGAGGTTTTAGAAAAAAAAAAAAAAAGTTTGAACTTAGAGACTTATCCTCAGTTACTTTAGCATTCAAATGTACAAATTATTCATGGAGACACTCAAACATTTTACCATCCAAAGAGCCTCACTGAAAGAATTTGTCAAGGTTTTACTCCAGTAAAAATGAATATCAACTTATTAATTTGTTGATTCATACATTTAGTATTTGTTGAGACTCAGCACATGGAAGATATCTTATTAGACAAAAGAGAAATGTGTAAAATGTACAATGATGTTTAATTTGTCTAATGATGATAGATATTCATTTAACAATCACACAAAGTAATGTACAGTTGTAACTGCAATAAGAGTGGTATTGGAGAAGTGTCTGTTCATATCTTCTTTGATATGATTATCTGTTTTGCGTGTGTTGAGTTTGAGAAGTTCTTTATAGATCCTGGATATCAACCTTTTGTCTGTACTGTCATTTGCAAATATCTTCTCCCATTCCGTGGGTTGCTTCTTTGTTTTGTTGACTGTTTCCTTTGCTGTGCAGAAGCTTTTGACTTGATGAAGTCCCAAAAGTTCATTTTTGCTTTTGTTTCCTTTGCCTTTGGAGTCATATCTTGAAAGAAGTTGCTGTGGCACGGGACGCCTGGGTGGCTCAGTTGGTTAAGCAGCTGCCTTCGGCTCAGGTCATGATCCCAGCATCCTGGGATCGAGTCCCACATCGGGCTCCTTCCTCGGCGGGGAGCCTGCTTCTCTCCCTCTGCCTCTGCCTGCCACTCTGTCTGCCTGTGCTCACTCTCTCTCTCTCCCTCTCTCTCTGACAAATAAATAAATTTTAAAAAAATAAAAAAATAAAAAGAAGTTGCTGTGGCTGATATCAAAGAGGTTACTGCCTATGTTCTCCTCTAGGATTCTGATGGATTCCTGTCTCACATTGAGGTCCTTTATCCATTTCGAGTTTATCTTCGTGTACGGTGTAAGAGAATGGTCCAATTTCATTCTTCTACATATAGCTGTCCAATTTTCCCCAGCACCATTTATTGAAGAGACTGTCATTTTTCCAGGGAGATTCAAATTAAAACCACATTGAGATACCACCTCACACCAGTTAGAATGGCCAAAATGAGCAAGACAGGAAACAACGTGTGTTGGAGAGGATGTGGAGAAAGGGGAACCCTCTTACACTGTTGGTGGGAATACAAGTTGGTGCAGCCACTTTGGAGAACAGTGTGGAGATTCCTCAAGAAATTAAAAATAGAGCTTCCCTATGACCCTGCAATTGCACTATTGGGTATTTACCCCAAAGATACAGATGTGGTGAAAAGAAGGGCCATCTGTACCCCAATGTTTATAGCAGCAATGGCCACGGTCGCCAAACTGTGGAAAGAACCAAGATGCCCTTCAACAGACGAATGGATAAGGAAGATGTGGTCCGTATACACTATGGAGTATTATGCCTCCATCAGAAAGGATGAATACCCAACTTTTGTAGCTACATGGACGGGACTGGAAGAGATTATGCTGAGTGAAATAAGTCAAGCAGAGAGAGTCAATTATCATAAGGTTTCACTTATTTGCGGAGCATAACAAATAACACGGAGGACATGGGGAGATGGAGAGGAGAAGGGAGTTGAGGGAAATTGGGGGGGAGATGAACCATGAGAGACTATGGACTCTGAAAAACATCCTGAGGGTTTTGAAGGGGTGGGGGGTGGGAGGTTGGGGGAGCCAGGTGGTGGGTATTAGGGAGGGCACGCATTGCATGGAGCACTGGGTGTGTTGTAAAACTATGGATTCTGTTACGCTGAAAAGAAATGAAATAAAATTTTTAAAAAAGAGTGGTATTAACTGATACCCTGATAGCATATTTCAAGATGTTATGTTTTACATAACATATAGCATATGTTCAAGATGTTTATGTCTTTAAAAGAAAGGGTTTCACTCAGGAAGGAATTGTGAAGGTAAAGAAATTATAGAAGGTACTGGATGACCCGGAGGGCAGGAGGAGTGGTGGGGAGCAAGAGACAGGAGTATGAGCAACGTGCCATTTGCATGGAAGCATAAAAAGTCATAGAAACTGAATAATGGCAGCACACCTATGCAACATGGCCCAAGTTGGCCCACAGAGGTTGTAGATCATTCAAGTTCTTATAAGGCATAATGAAGAAATTTAGCTTTGTCCAATGAACAAAAGGAGTATAGCAGAACAATTTAAGCAAGAGAAAAGATTGGGAACAAAATCAAATGTGTATTTTGTAACTACCACCCTGAAATAGAAGAGAATGGCTTGGGAGGGGACTCTAGGAAGACAGAGTAGCAGCAACTAAAATCCTTTCCCTGTTTTCTAGGTGAGAGATGAAAACAAATTACAGAGAAACACTGGTGTTGGCGGCGGGGATGATGATGGAGAGAGGTGAAAATAGTATAAAATCTTAGAACTCAAAAACCAGTAGAAACTAGTGATGAACTGGTGGTGGGTAAAAAGAGAGTTGTGAGGGAGATAGATGTATCATGAGGGCACTTAGGTTTCTGGCCTTCATAATAGATTGGATGGTCTGCCATATGAGGTTGTAAATAGTGGTGGAGAACTAAGTGTATGAGAAAAAAACGTGAGTACCTTTGTAGTTGAAACTATTAGAAGTAGACTTTAACATACCCATATGGAAACTCAGGCATGCTTTTGAATATATACTTCTTTGTATCTCAAAAAATAAGTTCCCCAAGTCCAAGAATAGGCAAAGGACACAAGAAAAATTGTTGAAAAAAGAAATCACTGTCATAATGCAGATATGGCTATGCTCAACAATCCAGAACCAAGACCCAAATGATTACAAGAGGGAATATGAGGGGGTTGAAAGGAATGAATAGTATACAATGATATTGGGAAGGAGAATAGGTCTGATTAATTCTCTATATTAATTCTGCATATTGTTGGAAAATATGTGAAGCATGTGTTAAGAATTTTAAACTATTAAAAGAATAAAAATACAAAGCATACTTGGAAAAACTGAAGTAAAAAATGAAATGGAAAAAAATAAGTGATTAATAAAACATAATACAAATTATCAAGACAAAAACATCAAGTCAAAAAAGTAGTCAGTTGAGGGGCGCCTGGGTGGCTCAGTGGGTTAAAGCCTCTGCCTTCGGCTCAGGTCATAATCCTAGGGTGCTGGGATCGAGCCCCATGTCAGGCTCTCTGCTCAGCAGGGAGCCTGCTTCTTCCTCTCTCCCTGCCTGCCTCTCTGCCTACTTGTGATCTCTGTCAAATAAATAAAATCCTAAAAAAAAAGTAGACAGTTGAAAATATGAGTATATTTATTTATTTTTTATTTTATTTATTTGTCAGTGAGAAAAAGAGAGAGCACAAGCAGACAGAGTGGCAGGCAGAGGCAGAGAAAGAGAAGCAGGCTCCACATTGAGCAAAGAGCCCGATGTGGGACTCGATCCCAGGACCCTGGGATCACGACCTGAGCTGAAGGCAGCCGCTTAACCAACTAAGCCACCCAGGCGTCCTATGAGTATATTTATTAATAAATGACTAATGAGGTAAAATCCTTAAATGAAAGAGGTAAAAATAATAACTTGATCATTTTCCCTATTTGATATTTTAAATATTCAATAGGTGTGGATATTTTAAATATTCAAGATACATTCAATTTGAATAGTTTCTAATTAGCTTTTTAGTATATTTTAATACTAGCCATTTTGACTGGTGTGAAGTGGTATCTCACTGTGGTTTTGATTTGCACTTCCCTGGTGATTAGTGATGTTGAGCATCTTTGTATATGTCTGTTGGCCATTTATATGTTTTCTTTGGAAAAATGTCTATTCAGGGCCTCAGCCCATTTTTAATTGTGTTATTATTATTATTATTTTGGTGTTGAGTTATGTAAGTTCTTTATATATTTTGAATATTAACCCCTTATCAACTATCATTAATGACTTTTCTTCTCTCATTCAGTGGATAGGAACTATTACCTCACACCAGTCAGAATGGCTAGTATCAAAGGACAAGAAATAAAAAGTGTTGGCATGGATGTAAAGAAAAGGAAACCCTTGTACACCATTGGTGGGAATGTAAATTGATACAGCCATTGTGGAAAATCATATGGAGATTCCTTTTAAAAATAGAACTACCATATGATTCAATAATTCCACTACTAGGTATTTACCCAAAGAAAATGAAAACACTAATTTGAAAAATTACACGCATTACTCCTATGTTTATTGGACCATTATTTACAATAATCAAGCTATGGAAGCAACCCAAGTGTCCATCAGTAGAAGAATGGATAGAGATGTAATACACATACACACACACACACACACACACACACACACACACACACAATGGCATACTACTCAGCCATAAAAGGATGAGATCTTGCCATCTGCAACAACATGGATGGACCTAGAGGGTATTATATAAGTGAAATAAGTCAGAGAAAGGTGAATACCATCTGATTTCACTTACATGTGGAGACTCAAAAACAAAACAAATCAACAAACAAAAAACCCAAGCAGTTTCTTTTTAAAATTTTTTTTAAAAAGACTTTATTTGGGAGATAGAGAGAGAGAGCATGAGTGGGGTGAGGGGCAGAGAGAGATGCAGACTCCCCGCTGAGCAAGGAGCCCGATATGGGGTTCAATCCCAGGACTCGGGGATCATGACCAGAGCCAAAGGCAGTTGACCAGCTTCCTGAGCCACCCAGGCTCCTCAACCAAACAGATTCTTAAATACTGAGAAGAAATTGGTGGTTGCCAGAGTGGTGGGACATGGGAAAAAGATGAAATAGATGAAGGGGATTAAATGGTACAAACTTCCAATTATAAAATAAGTTGTGGAGATGGAAATTACAATATTGTGAATATAGTCATTAATATTGTAATAATATTATATGGTGACAGATGGTGACTACACTTATTGTGAGCACTGAGAATTGTATGGAATTGTCAAATTAATAAATTATACACCTAAAACCAATAAAATATTATATGCAACTATATTTTTAAAGTTTTATTTATTTATTTATTTAGTAATCTCTATGCCCAATGTGGGGCTCGAACTCACAATCCCAAGACCAAGAGTTGCATGCTCCCTCAACTGAGCCAGCCAGGCACCCCAATGTAACTATACTTTGATAATTAAAAACAAAACAAAACAAAACCAAAACCAAAACAAAACCAGGGCAGATTTCATGGGTTCATAACCTGTCAGTCACACAGGGCACCTCATTCAGAAAGGTTGCATGCTTGGTTTAATGGTTTGCTGTTACAGTTTTAAAACAATTTACATTTTGAGCTTGTGTTTTATGAGCGAAGTCCAATAGAACAAGGAAGCATAGGTAACATGGGAGATAGCCAAGAATGCCTCAGTCCCTTGCTACCCTATTTGCATACAGCATTTGAATGCCTCATGATCCTAAGATTTCAGAGAGACTCAAGGCAAGTATAAACATCTTACATTAACATTAGGTAAAGTGGTAGGAATGGGGGGCACTATTGCCCCTGGGGCCACATTCTCTGTTCCAACCAGAACTTGCTTGAGTTCAGAAGGAAAGCAAATTGCATTCAAAGTAACAAGAATGGCCAAGAATCCTATCATACCCTTTCTTACTCATCATTATACTAAACATAATGACATAGTAAGTAAGGGAAAGAAGGAAGTCCATAGTTCTTTTTCCTCTGGTCCTTCATATCCCTGGGGAAATGATAAGATCTGTGTTATACAAACTGATCCAAAGAACAGAAAATGAGAGAGAATTTCCTAACCAATTCTGTAAGCTTCATAACTTTGATCTCAAATCCAGAAAACACACACACACACACACAAAAGAATACTCTGGGTCTATCTATTTTCTGAACCTAGATCAAATGGAAAATGTATCAGGACCAAGTGATATTTATCTCAAAAACGAAAGTGACTTCATCATCATAAACATTACATAGGTAGGAAGGAACACTGAATAGACCCCAATACCTATTCCTGGTTTATTTTTTTAATAGCAAACAAGAAATTAGAAGAAAAATAATTTCTTAAGTTGATAATGAGGTATAGTTTCTACTAAAGTCAGAATTCAGCCCAAATACCTGTCATAATTAATACAGTTCAATTTTTTCCCTTAGAGTCAATAAAATAAGTAATAAGAATAAGTAGAAATATTGAAAAGGGATAAAAGAAGTGTCATTATTTCAGGCGATACAATCTAGAACAATCAAAAAACTTAAGAGAGTTTCATAAAGAGGCTAGGTAGAAGATCAACATAGAAAAATCAACTGCTTTCTTCTATAACTGCAGTGTTAATTAAATATATATTATGTTATATATTATATAATTTTATATATCTATAAAATAAAATATGTTAATTTATATTAATATAAACCTATATATATATAATAAGTCATACTCTGTGTAGCAAGACAAAGTTCAAGTTAACTGTGGATAAATTTTTGTCTCACACTGAACAAGAGGTATATGAAGAAAAGTATGAAACTTTGGGATGATTTGACTTTATTGAGAGACCAGGAGAAATGTAATAAATGGAAGGAGAAAGTATTTTTCCTGTTAGAATAATATTGTAAAGATCTAATTATCCCCAAGTAACCATGTAACCAAGATAAAACCAAGGAGTTGGGCTGATGGAATGGTACATGTATTAGTGATAAAATCATTGTAAGACATGAGATGAGGTGTGAGGGACCATCTTGTTACCACTGCATTGCAGAACTAAACTAACCATGTCATAGGCAGAATTGGACAATTATAGGTAGGGCCACCACACGATACCGTACACACACACTTCTCAGGGAGGGCATCTCTAAAATTTGTGTCACAGAGAACCAAAGCAAATGCATCTTTTCTGGAGGTGTTCAGGTTCCAAATAAAAGATGGTAAAAAGGAAACATACCAATTTGATAAGAGTAGTTTCTCTAGGTAGAAGAGCCTGGGTATGGGGCCAGTGAAGAGGGGCTTTCCTCACCCACTTTATTATTATTTTTAAAAATTTGCTATGAGTATGTTTTCATTTCTTGGTGACTACAAGAACATGGGAGAGAGACATGATAAGAGACTCGGCTTCAACTCTCAGCTCTGCTGGAGACCAGCAGGGACTTTTGAGAAGGTGTTCTACCAATTTGGACCCCAACTTCAATTCTGAAAACAATTTTAAGAGAACCACCCAGTGATCCTTTTCTGCTCTGAATTTTGCAAACATCCCAGCTGAAGGATATGGATTTTTGGGACCCAGTGTTTCCTACTGGCAAGACCTCGCTAGTATCTATCCCCTTGACTGAAAACAGCCCCTAGCCACAAGCCCCCAGCATGTGTACCCAATTTTCAGAGCTCCTGGTGATCAAGAGGAAACTGTTCTATATTAAATAACCAGGTCATTGCTGCCTCTGTCTAGGGCCTTGAGTGGATTATTGAAAGAGAGATCTAGCAGTGACCCCAGCACCGCCCCAAGACAGCCGTTGGTCAAACCTGCTGACTGCTCTCCTTGCTCTGGGCACGACAGCGAGGTCATCTCATCTAATCTCCCATGAATTTTTGTTCATCTCCAGTTAGACTGGAAGCTTCTAATGGAGAAGCAACTGTGTCTAGTAGAGTTGCCAGAAGTACAGGCTTTGAAGACAGGCCTGGGTTCAAGCTCAGGCTTAAGTCATTCGGCTGGAGGTCACCTTCAGGAAGCGACCTAAACATCTCCTTAGAGTAAGAAATCAGACGAGAAACCTGATACTGCAGATAGCAAAGAGGGCTTCATTCTAATACTTGTGTTGTCACTTCCCAGCTGTGTAACCTTGAACAAGCTGCTTAAACTCACCATCCCTTGTATTTCTTACATGTAAAACAGAGATTAAAATGTATCTTTCACAAAGTGTTTGCCTTGACTCAGTAAGTATTCAGTAAATATTTTTTTAACTAAATAACTGATTCTTTAAATGCAATGCAAACGTAAAAATGTGAATGGTCCATCATGTTACACAAGCTCTTTCATGTTTTTTGTTCGTTAGTTTGAGAGAGAACAGGAACAGGGGGAGGGGCAGTGGGAGAAGGAAAAATAGTCTCCCCATCGAGCGTGGAGCTGGACACGGGGCTCGGTCCCAGAACCCTGAGATCATGACCTGAGCCAAAGTCAGACACTTAACCAACTGAGCCACCCAGATGCCCCTCTCTTCATGTTTTTGATCAACACCATCTTCTCAGTGAGTCTGACTCGGACCACTATATTTTAAGTCATAAGCCACCTCCACCTCTGTTCTCCTGATTCCCATCCTGAGTGGGAAGTCCTTATGCATCCTTCCCTTCTTCCCTATGTTATTAGAATACAAAATTGTTTTCCTATCAAATACATGTGTCAACATGTGAATTGAATGTTTTTATGTAAACGTTTGTCTCCTTATTTCTTTGGAGGGGGTAAAAACCTGCTGGTACATGTCACCCACGTCAACTGCTACACAGGCAGCAAACATAGGGTATTAAAAACTCCTTTGTAGCAGAAAAAAAAACAACAACAAAAGAAACAAAAAAACAGTGTTCTCTACAGGAAGCCTAGGATAATGCTGAAAGATGAAATTGCTTTGCCTGAGGAGTGTTATTTGGTGCTCCAAAGCATGGGGAATGGCTTTCTGCTGAGTTGTTAGCAGCATAAACATGGGCGGAATGAGCAGGGATGAGAATCAGAGGTACAAGGACCAGGATGAGATGATCACACTTGACCATTTGGTGATACCCGAACTTCTCATGGAGTTCAAGAGACAAGTAATAAAGAAGTCCCAGGAAGCTGAGGCAGGCTAAGAAATCTTGTATCCATTACTGTGTCTTACTTTTGAGGGTAGGCGGTGAACACAGCCTTTATAGAGAGGTTCCATTCTTAAAAAAGACAATTTCTTTTCTTAGGAAAGACAATTTCTCAGTTACCTCAGCAATGATCTCCATCCTATTCATTTCTTTTCTCTGTGGAAACAGAGTTTCTGGTCACTACCATAATTGTAATATAGTAATAGCATTCAGTGTTTAGCCAAAGGCGCTATTGGTAATGATTTTTACAATGGTTTTCTTGAGTCGATACTGCTTGCTGTCATCTCTCAAGTTTGCTCCTGTGTATCCTGGCACAGTGAAGGGCCAGCTAGTAGGGAAGTAATTACCTGGACGCATGGCCATAAGGGCCTTCAGAGAAACACACCACCTCCAGAATGCATCCTAATGAGTAGCCTCTGAATCGTACCTCCACCTCTTATCACTACTTCCATAAAATGAGGCATTCCCTAATGAGGGTCATCATATCAGGCCACAAGATAGAATTACAAAGTTTGTGGAAAACTGCAAAATAACCCAAAATAAGAAGTTTGGTATGCTCCAAAACTATTGCCTATGCAAATTTTTCCTCCTAAAGAGAAAGATCTTGTCTGGGAGTGGAGTAATTGAACAGCTATTATTGAAGCCCTGTGCCTCTTAACTCTCACTGATATATTGCCCTGCCCTTCTACTCATCTGTCCTCATAAAATTCAACTGGAAACTCCTCCACTTATAAATACCACAACTACTGGATAAAGTGAAGGCTGCATCATCGTACTGGATTTGGAAGAAGACTAGGGAGGATCTGTTTGTTTCTACCAGTCTTGTCAGCTCTGACTTGATAGCTGATGTCAAGACAAAGAAAAGTACAAAGTTGAAGATCCATCTTTAATCGACCGTCTAAATCTCTAGCAATATGGGGAGGATGTTATTTGTTTGTTTATTAAGAGACATTTAGTTTCCTGGCATGTGGATTTTATTTGAGGATTTGTTATTTTAGAAATGGCAAGCACTTTCTGTTTAAGTGTCCTAATAGAAAAATTAAAACAAAATGAAAAAAAAAAAAGGGTTCTGGAATCTTGTATTTTTACCCCCTCACAAACAATAAATTTAATGATCTGTTAAAAGTTTTTTGTTTGTTTGTTTGCTTGTTTTTTCTGAAGGGTTTTTATTATGCATACACAGCAGGGCTTACTTTAAAATGGCTTTTCTTGCAATGAGAAACAGAGGAAAGAGATCTGATAGAGCAGAGAACTTAATAGAAGAATATGAAATTCAGAATTCCTATTCAAAGGCAGGACACCCACGAGGGAATGCCAGGTTCAAATATGACTTTCATCTTTTTGAGTTCACTCTTTAAGTCAGTAAAGTAATAAAGTAAACATTTTATTTTATAGACTTTAGAAAAGGTGTCTCCTTTTTCCTCTTTTCACTATATATAAAATAAAAGCATAAGGCTGTGAATGAAAAGCAAAAACCAAAAATGAATGTATGAGCAGAGGTACATTAAAGAGCCTGGCCAGGCAGAGCGAATGTGTAAAGTGGCTGGCTACGGACCCCATAGGGACCCACCGAGACTGCAGAGTTCTAGCTAAGGAACTCCAAGACATGAAAGCTGCTGTGAGTTCTAGAACAGAGGAATGGGATAATAAAAGAAGAATTAAAACAGAGAGACCGGAAAGCAAATTAACCACTCTGAGCTCAGTTTGAGATCTATGTGAATGCCCAGCATATATTTTTTCTCGACCCTGTGTAAATATTGCAACAATGAATCAGAGAGCACTTAGCTCTTGCCTTTTCCTCACAGTTCTTTCCCTGAAAGTGTTTCCCCCACTACCTATGTAACATTATGGTGTTCTCCGTGAATCTGAATCCTGCAAGAGTTTTGACGCATCTGAATCCTGCAAGAGTTTTGACGATGGGGAGTTGCTGTTCAATGGGTACAAAGTTTCAGTTATGTAAGGTGAATAAATTCTAGGTATCCACTGTACAACATGTGACTACAGTCAAGGATCTATACTGTCTACTTAAAAATGTGTTCAGAAGGTAAATCTCACATCCATCTGTTCTTACTACAAGTAAAATAAAAAAAGAGTTTTAGGAAGTCAGAGATCACAGTGAGCAGCCTTCCCATTTCTCTAACTCTGGGTGTATCTGCGGCAATGAATGAAATGCTAAAAGCATTTTTTTAATCTTGTATATTTACCCTCTATTAGTCATAGTCATTTTGATTTGAAAGCAATTAGATAATCTGGAAATGTTTTTATCAAATAACCAAGAAAGAAGTCTTATCAAATGAGGATATATATGTAAGTAATTAGGAAATAATAAAGCAGTTTGCTATAAAAACAAGTAGTTCTTTGCTGCTATTTCATTGTTACTGTCTGCCTCAAGGAACACCTCTTCATCACTTGTTTTGATAATCACGTAGGAAAACAATCTTACTAAAACATCCGCACAAGATTTCAGTTAAGTCTGATAAACGAATGCGTGGAAGAAGGGGATAAAATCAGTTCTTGTAGGAATATGGAGAAGGGGCACAACTCCATCTCTGATGGGAAGAGGAAGGAGGGGACCACTCTTTCCTTTTTAAGATATGCTGTGTGGCTGGGGCTTGCAGCCAGATATTAAACAGTTGAGGTCCTACGAGAGTTTTCACTTCAACTTAAAGGCAGAATTAGGAAAGCTTGCTCTCTGGAGCTGGACAGAGAGTCACTGTCACCATCAATGTGAGTAACAGCAGAATGAGGCAAGTTGGGACTGTAGCAGAGACGAAGCTCATCAGTAATGTAGAAGCAGAAATGTATTCATTATGATTTTATTTCATGTTTGTAAACAATTTTATATTTGACAAAGAGATTTCCCCTTACATTAACTTTGTATATCCTTAAAGTATCTTTAAAATGACATTATAGGGGCGCCTGGGTGGCTCAGTGGGTTAAAGCCTCTGCCTTCGGCTCAGGTCATGATCTCAGGGTCCTGGGATCGAGCCCCGCATCAGGCTCACTGCTCAGCGGGGAGCCTGCTTCCTCCTCTCTCTCTGCCTGCCTCTCTGCCTACTTGTGATTTCTCTCTCTGTCAAATAAATAAATAAAATCTTTAAAAAAATAAATAAAGTGACATTATAATACAGGGAATGTTATTAGGCTCATTTTCTTTACTTAAAATTTATTATATACTATTATATACTATTTCATGCATACAAAAACACATACAACATATGTGTGATGTGATGAAATATAATACAGCAAATAACTGATCAAACCACAAGACTTCAAAAGTAAAACTACCAGCATCCCTTTTTTAAAAATATTTTATTTATTTATTTGAGAGAGAGAAAGAGAGCACAAGCAGGGGGAGAGGGAGGCAGAGGGGGAAGCAGGCAGAGGGGGAAGCAGGCAGAGGGAGAAGCGGGCTCCCAGCTGAGCAGGGAGCCTAACATGGGACCCAATCCCAGGATCCTGGGATCATGGCCTGAATGGAAGGCAGATGCTTAACTGCCTGAGCCACCCAGGTGCCCAAAAGACCAGCATTCTTAATAAAACCTGTGGTTTCTCTCTAATGTCATCCCTCTGAGGATTACCTAAAGACAGCTATTACTCTTAATTTTTATTAATTTACTTTGTAAATTTGCTTTGGTTTTCTTATATTTGAGTCTTCTGAAATGCTGTCATAATTTATTAATCTTTTTCGATTTAACATTATATTTCTACAATTTAACCACGTTGTGAGTTGTTCATGTTCATTCATTTTCACTGCTGTATACTATACCATTTTGTATCTATTCTCCCAACCATGTACACTGGGGCAGTTTTCAGTTTTTTGTTAATAAGAACATTGTTGTTGTGAACATTCTGTCTTCTGGTATACTCCTGTACAAATTCTGTAGAGTATATAATGAGCAGAAACAATATAACTTTGTAAGATAATGCCACATATTTTCACATTTTCTTTGTTTACTAATTCTTTTTTTCTATTTGGCTTATGTAGAGTTAAAAGTGGAAATAAAAATTTCCCATGTTATTTATGTTATTTTTATGTTATTTATCATAGCTATTTTATTATTTTTTGTTATATTTTGTTATTATAGTTTTACAATATTTATATATCCTGATAAATTAAAATTTATAATTTTATAGTGTTCCTGTTTTTACTTAATACATTTGTGGGCTTAAAATTAATTTGCCATTCCAATTATATAACATTCTTAAAATGACAAAATTATGGAAATAGAATAGCTGATGGTAACCGGGTTAGAGACAGGACTTAGGATGTGGCTACATGAAAAGATAGTATGAGGGGTATTTCTGGTGAAGGAACAGTTCTGTATCTTGACTATGGTAGTGCTTACACAAATCTACACACATAGCAAAACTGCATAGAAATACATACACACATGAAAGTGAGTGCACATAAAACCAGTAAGATCTGAATAAGGTCAATGAGTTTTATCAATGTTAATTTCCCAGTTGTGATATTGAACTCCACTTATAAAAAAAAATCTTATCACTTAAAGAAACAGAGTAAAGGGTACACAAGAGCCCTCTGTACTAATCTTGTATTGCATGTGGATTTACAATGATTTTTAAAGAAAACGTTTAAATTAAAAAAAAAAAACAAGAATCTTTTTATTAGATTTTACCTGATATGTGTTTTTTCCATTATTTTATTTTCAAATTTTATATTTCTTATGTTTTTAAAAAGTATTTTATTTATTTATTTGACAGAGAGAGATCACAAGTAGGCAGAGGGGCAGGCAGAGAGAGAAGGGAAGCAGGCTCCCTGCTGAACAGAGAGCCGGATGTGGGGCTCCATCCCAGGACCCTGAGATCATGACCTGAGCTGAAGGCAGAGGCTTAACCCACTAAGCCACTGGGCGCCCCTATTTCTTATGTTTTAAGTATGACTTTTGTAAATAGTGTTTAGGTAGATTTTCATTATTAATCTTATCTGAAAATCTATGAATTTTAGTTGGAAATTTCAGTCCATTTATATTTATGTGCATTACTAACATCTTACTTTTAATTTTTATTTTCTTTCACTCTCTTTTTTATCCACTACTCCTTTTTTTTATTCACTGAATATTTTAATTTTATTTTTATTCTAGTTTCATATTTTTCCTTCAACTAATACGAGATTTATAAATTCTGTTTTTATTCTTTTTAGTGGATATGAAAATTTACCATGGATACATAACATCTTTAGACTTCAAACCTAAGCTTAATCAATATTTGGCCACCCTCTTGAGCAAAACAAGAAAGTAGAAATTTGAGCTCTACCACCCTCTCTGCTTATATGCTATTGTTGGCCAGGACTGACCTCTGCTTTATTTTAATTTTTTTTATAATTCCATAATTTAGAAATTATCATTATTATATTAACTATATATTTTTACAGAGGTTAATTAATTTTTGTGCTCTTAGCCTTTTTCTGCTATAGTGATTTTCTCTCTTTTTGAAATATTTCTTTTATGAATTACTTTCCTGCAGAGAGAACTTAGGTTTCCTTCTACCTGGGTCTATGTTGTCACCAAATTGATACTCTCTATTTCACTAGCCCTAGACAAATGCAGAATACCAGCTTGGCTTCCCTGTCTTGTGAAAATACAGCCCAGGCTTTCCTACCTGACTTCAGCTGTCTATGTTCCCTTATTGGTGTCTGTTCCCATAAAGGGCTTGGCTACATTTGGCTTGTAGACACTATCCAAATTCTTCTCCTGGTCTTCCTCTTCCTTCTTTTTTTGAGCACTGGGGATTTCCCTAGAAGCTCAAGAGTCATTAAATCATCATTTATTATAATTCATCAATAATCTACTTTTAGAAAGATTATTCTTTAGAATATATAGTTGATGTTACTGCTGTAAAACAAAACAAAACACAATGAAGTCCTTTAACCAGCCCATCTTACAGATAAGAATACTAAAAGAAAGATTAGGCAATTTTTCTAAAGCAATACAGGTAAAAAGTGCCAGAAGTGGCATTATAACTCGATGTCTAGCTCTAATTCCAATATTTCTTCCATCTGTTGCAATATGACAATGGACTCTCACGGATGAACTCCACTATTATCAGCTCCTCTGAACAAAGTGTAGCATAATATGAACTATCTAATCAATCATCATTTAGTTTATACTCTTTTGTATGGTTCATTTATTTTTAATGCATGTCGATTTTGTCTCCTTAGACTGTAAAATCCCTGAGGTTAGGCAATGGTATTGCCTTTATCCTTTTGTCTTTTGAATATCTAAGTGAATTCTAAGCACCAGCACTTGCTCAGTGATGTTTATGACTCAGACTCCCTATGATCCATGTGAACCCCTCAGCTCCTACTTTCTTTACCTTACCTCTCCTCTCTTTCTGCTTGGGACAATGTTTGAAGTATATGAAAACGCAGTCTTCTCCATATCAAAGGTCTTCTCAATTCTGCTTAAAAGGGAAATCATGTATTTTAATGACCCATACACATGGTAATATGAGAAATGCTATACAGCTTACTATTTACCAGTATAAAATTAAATCTAAGGTAAAGTATCAAAGTAAGTAATGTAACATCATAACCCAGAAAGAAAATAGTTTTATTTTTAAGATTTTTTTCAATTAAAAAATATTAATGAGTAGCATTTCATTTTAAACAAAATCTATACAGGGACGCCTGGGTGGCTCAGTTGGTTAAGCAGCTGCCTTCGGCTCAGGTCATGATCCCAGCGTCCTGGGATCGAGTCCCACATCGGCTCCTTGCTCAGCGGGGAGCCTGCTTCTCCCTCTGCCTCTGCCTGCCACTCTGTCTGCCTGTGCTCTCTCTCGCGCGCTCTCTCTCCCTCTCTGACAAATAAATAAATAAAATCTTTTAAAAAAAAATCTATATAAAATAATAGAATTCTTATTTAAGTTTAAATAACATTTTTAAATAGTTTATAATTTTTATATGGAAACACTTTTGTCAATTTTAATTGAAAGGTAAAAACATTTAATTCCATGTTTGTACATTCTTTTTTTTTTTTTTAAGATTTTTATTTATTTATTTGACAGACAGAGATCACAAGTAGGCAGAGAGACAGCCAGAGAGAGAGGAGGAAGCAGGCTCCCGACTGAGCAGAGAGCCCGATTCGGGGCTCCATCCCAGGACCCTGGGATCGTGACCTGAGCCGAAGACAGAGGCTTAACCCACGGAGCCACCCAGGCGCCCCCACATGTTTGTACATTCTGATTATGATATTTAATTAGGAGGTCAATAAGTTAAATCCTTAATTCAGATTCTTAGAGAAGTAACAAAAAATGCTGCATAGAATTGATCATGAATTTTAGCCAGGGACTGTTTTTAGGATCTGGTTATCTTCCCAATTTGTAATGCTCCATTAAACTTAAACAGAGATTTAGTGAATCCAGAAGGGGGTTTTGGTAACTAGTGGGCCACTATTAATCTGTCCAGTTTTCCTGAAGGGAAAGAACCCACAAATGTGAAAAGAGCAGGGTGTCTGCCCAAATTTATACCTCTTCCTTAGAATACAAAATCAGAAGCTGGTCCCCTGGGCAGTGTCATGTCTATTCTCAGCTTAAAAAAATTCTCGAAGGCTGATAATACTGTGAAATGCAGAAAGAGGCAACTGCTAACATTTACTAGCCAAAAGGCATTTTCAATTTTTACCCAGAGAGACTTTGAATGAAAGAGATAGAGCAGAACAGGAAATCAGTGTTTGTGAAAGTGACCTCTGCTTCCCAATGTTTCTGAGTGGCAAGTCTAAACTAGAGTTGATGACAATATAACAAATTCACCATATCATAAAAACTATCAATAGATACCTCTTAGAGTTTCACAAATTAGTTTTCTTATCCTTATTAGCCAAAGTGACTTTTTAATTCATAGATATCAGGTGCAATCACCCACAGATCATTTCCCTAAGAATCTCTAAGACTCCCAGAAAATAAACAAAACAGTCTAATGAAAAGACAGTCCATAGGGATTATAATTCCTGACCCAAAAATAAGGATGGACTAGGGAAACAAAGGGATGATTAAATTCATCTGTAGGAAAATATTATTTGCCAGAAGAGAAATATTTGTGGAAACAAGAACAACAAAAACCAGCAGTACCAACACGGAAGTGTGTAAGAGTCATTCAAACTAGTCTCCGAAGGTAAGAAACATGAAGTGCCCTGTATCACCTATATTAGGTTTTTGTTGCTGAGTCAAAGGCCTTCCCAAGATTCCCTCCTTAAGCCCCATCTTCCACTTTTTCTGCATCAGTGTAGCTGAGTGAAACGAGAGTTAGAGACACCAGAAAAAGTTGAGATTCTGAGTTAAATAATGATTATTCTTTCTCTGCTTCATAGAACTGTAACCAAAGCCCTATGGTCATTGACTTTCATAACATTGGACTTGTGTTTTCCTAAACATACCTACACAAGCAATTTCATTCTCCTCTGTTCACAGGGCTGTGGTTCACTGTTTTGTATTGTAAGAAATGGGCCATGCTTTCTTGGCTCAGACACCATCATCCAACCATGAGCCTAACACAAGTTCTCTTCAACTACTTCAACAAGTATTAAAAAAACGAACCAAATCTTAAAATACCCTTGGTGAATAAGGTTTTAATATTATAAATCTCAATTTATTTCTGATTTTATCCCCAATTCGTGATTTTAGTAATTACTTTATCTGAACAAATTTTTGGACTGTTGCAAGTCAAATTTTTATCATTTTAAGCAAATAGAAATGTCAACACAAAGTAAACAAATACTAATTTTTAGCTTATGTTGTGGGTTAAATTATATGCCCCCAGAAAGATATGTTCACGCCCCAACCCCTAGTATCTTGAATGTGATCTTCTTTGTAAAAAGAGATTTTGCTGATCTAATCAAGTTAAGGTGTGGTTATATTAGATTAAGGTGATTCTTAATCTGATGACCAGTGTCCTTATAGGATGGGGGAAATTTGGGCACAAAGACACAGAGAGAAGATTATCGTATGAAGATGAAGGCAGAGACTGGAGTTATACAGCTACAAGTCAAGGAATGCCAAGGATTGATGGCTACCACTAGAAGCTAGGATGAAGCAAAGGAAGACTCTACCTAGAGTCTCAGAGGGAGCAGGGCCTTTTGATTTTAGACATGTGACCTTCAAGAAGAACAATGAAAGAATACATTTCTGTTGCTTTAAGCTATCCAAAGTTATAGTAGCCCTAGGAAATTCATCACTTTATTATTAAGTATTTGTCACGGTAGTGACTTTTACACATAATTGTTGGTCACCACATCTGTATAGAAATATATATAGAAATAAAGTTTATAAACATGTTCCAAACGGTGACCTCCATCAGTGAGAATAAAGTTAGGATGATTTAAACATTTTGCCAAAGGCAAATTATAAGATTCAGACCAAAATCATGCGTCATTTATAAATATGTTAATGACTTTATGTCCTGTAAGTGAAAACTATTATTTGAGGATTTACGCAGCCAAAATTGAATAGTAGAAAAGATATGAGAGTTACAAACAATTCAAGACCTGGTTTCTATATTTGTGCTGAAGGAAAGCACAAAGTTTTTACATATATGAATCAAAGCAGCACATCCAGTACACAAAATGCTGCCATCAATCATTCCATTCACTTTACTGGTCATTTATTCATATTGGGCCTTGAACCTTGCCATTGGATTCAACGTGAGTTCAGAATTTTATCCAATACTCATTTAAGTTAAAGGATAAATTCTAAATAGCTTACCGTATAGCTTTTGTAGCAATTTGAAAGAATGCAGAAAGCTAGAAATAAAATGCTACTTGTCTGCTCTATCTAAATCTCTAAGCTGTACTGCAGGTTTCCTTGTGGGATTGGGTATTCCCAGTGAAGCCCAATAACATAATACAGCCTACATCTGGCATGATGCTAGGTAGGAGAATGCTTGCATTTGAGGTGCTGGTAGGGAATGAGGCCATGCCATCCAAGTGATGGATCTAAATTATTTACTGTCCTGGAGGAGCTGGTATTAAGACATTGCATGCTCTCATAAATTCAATCAATGGTACCCATGACAAGAGTTATAAAACAGCATGCCCATTCCTTTTAAAAAGTAATGGTGAAATGGTAAGGCAGAGGAGGTTAGAAGAACTTTAATGGGGAGTCAGGTCCCTCCCTTATACAGTTTAATCCCCAAATGGTGGTGTTCCAAAGACTTAGTTATGATAGAAAAAAGGGATATTTGGGGGTTTCTCTGGGGGTGGGGCATAGGGGTATCCCTCCCAGGTCGTAAATAATCAATGATGGCGAAATATTCACTTGTTTTTTTCTAAAAGAGGGAGTAGGTACAAGTAGGTCTGAGAAGGGTTCACTTAATGTTGTCTAACACCTAGGATACAGTAGCATCGGAAAACAGGTACTGGTGACAAGATAAGGTTTGACTAGTGAAAAGGTATGGGGAAAGAAAACACCACATTCTACACCGATCATGATCCAAACACCAGCCAATGCCCCTGTCACATTTCTTTAATAAAGATGTGATTATCAAAATGAAGTTTGTAATACTAGACATTCTGCTCCTGCTACCCACTTAGGGGCAGTTTGATTTGTATTCCTTTGTATTTCCCTCTACAGGGGGATGTGCCTTCTTAACACTAAATTCTTTGGGGCGTCTTAACACTGAATAGGGATAAATGAAGTCAGAGGAGGAGAATGATAGCTACTTGGAGAGGGGATCAAAGTTGGAAAGATTCAGGAGTATTTGGGGTGAAGGATTCACTGCTCTGGGAGGAAAAGGAACTGAAGATGCAAAAAAGAAAAAATTGGGTTCTATATCTTCCTTCACCATATTTGGGAAATTACTTTTGGTTGAAGGCTTTTGACCACATTACCATTCTGATCCTAGACCATGAGCATCTTGGTTTTTTGCTTGTCATATTTTAGGAGACATGTGATGGATTTTGGACTTAAGGATCAATAGCAGCCCCCGCCCCCCCCCCACACACCTGAGTAAACAGAATAAATCCACCATCCTGATGGGAGTCATCAACACTGCATAGACCTAAAAGTGTAAAACGGGGGAAATACCAGCTGGAATTCCATGACTGTCCTTGATATGCTACTAATGTAGCAAAGGGGCTCTATGGAAGTTATCAATTTATTGTCTCACAGCTCCAAATTCACCTTTGCACCTTCTCTGTTAAAACAGACTGGCCTATTTCAGCATTTTGAGCATTTCTCGTTTACAGTGGATATGATGTTAAAAACTGGCAGCAGATGGTGATGGTGGAAAATGGCAGGAGGAACGGAGAAGCTCTTGTTTGAATGCACTGCATTTTGCTTTTCCTTCTGTCTGCTGCCTGATCCACCAGGTGTGTGAAAGCAAGTGTGTGTTTATGTGTGTGTGAAGGGACATCCAGGTTGCCCTGTCTTAGCCGTGTGTCCAGAAAGGCAGACCCTTGGATATCTCCCAGACCTGGCTAGGTTGGGTGGTGATGACACTGTGACTACCCTCCTACCATGAATAATGCCTGACTCAGGACTCATGAACGGACTGGTGCCACAGCTCCCCCTGTATGCCCACCCACCAGCTTCTGCTCATCTGTGCCACAGAGGACTGTCTTCTGAGCAACTTCTTCACCTGCAGGCTGCACTTTCACCTTCTTCCAAGAGGTCTGATACCAGTTTGGGGAGCACATTAGTTTCCTAAGCTACTATCACAAAATACCACAATCTGGTTGGCAACAACAGAAACTTCTTATCTCACAATTCCAGAGGCTTAGACGTTTGAAATCAAGGTGTTGGCAATTCCATGTTCCCTCTGAAACCTGTAGGGAAATCCTTCCTTGCCTCTTCCTAGCTCCCGGGGGTTTGTCAGTAATCTTTAACACAGTTTTGGCTTACAGTGGCTTCACTCAATGGGACTTCATTGTTACATGGCATTCTTGTGTGTCTCTTTTTTCACATGGTCATCTTCTTACAAGGACACCAGCTATGTTGGATTAGAGGCCCATCCCGCTCCCATATGACTTCGTCTTAACTTAGTCAATTAAATCTGCAACAACTCTATTCCAAATGACGTCACACATTCTGAGGTACTGTGGATTAGGACTTCAACATGTAGGTGGACACAACTTGACCCATAATAAGAAGGAAAGACTTCTTCCAAATGTGGTCTTCTTTAGATACCCTCCCTTAGCCTTAGGGAGTTACCTTTTGGAGTTATTATTACATTTTCATACTTATTCTTCTATCATAGTTTAATAAATCTTAATATTAAACTTCCCTGTTTAAACTGATTTATGGTCTCTGATTCTTAATTGTACCCAGACTAATAGATACTGTGGAGAGCATACTAAAGTTGAAATAATTTTTGGAGACTTCAACCTTGAACTGGATTTTCTTATTGGAGGATGAGATTTATGTCTCATCAATAAGGAATTTTTCAAAAATCCCTAGTGAAATTACTCAATTTTTAAATTAAGACTTAATATAAGCCCATTTCTTAATAAGCTAGAATCTTTAATTAAGGGTCAGAGAGATAACATGCTTGAAACACTTAACTGTAACTATGGGACTAGAAAATAAGCAGGGCTTAGAACATAAGATAAAAGCATTTTCTATGAGTAATTGTTAAGTCTATCTTGAGGTATTTTTCGAATTGGCAAAAATTGTGAGTTGGAAAACAGAAAAAAAATGAATAAACATAGAATTGAGAGTTGTTGTTATCTGAGTTGCTGGAAAGGTTCATCCTAAAAGTTGTAAGTGAAATTTTTGTGCAGAACTGCTTCATTGGTCTCTATCATGTGCATGTCAGAGGAGAAAGGTCCTGGATTTATATAGCAGACCCCTAACCTTGGATCTGTGAAACCTACTCTAGGCTTTCCTTCATGCCTTCCAGTCTTCATGATTCTATATCAACTTAAAAGGAGTGGAAGCTGACGGGACAATACAGGCAGCCTACTGCCTCTGTTTGCAGGGTTGAGCCCAAAGTTGCTTTAGAATCATGAAGATTGGAGTCACAAAGGAAAGCTTAATGTAGAAGAGAGCAATGACAAATGGAACCTATAGGGACAAATTAAAAACAACAAGAACTACTATGACTGGCTCTTTCAAGAGCTCTAACCTTGATCCTGTGGGTGACTGGCAGGAATAGCTACCCACTTCTCCACAGTCACACACATATGCCTGGGACATATCTGGGAGGAGGTAAGGTTAAAGTTCTGTCCAGAGCTGGGGGAACTGTGGGTCAGGAAGCTGCCACACGCCAAAACATGAGCCACCACATCAGTGAGATTCCATAGGTCCTCATGCTCTGCATCATCATTCAGAGAGTTAAAAAAAAAAATGTGGCTGCTGCTTCACTTTCACTTTCCAAATCTCATACAAATTATATTTTGGGTCCAAGGCTAACTGGTAACTACATAGAGAAGGAAATTCTGGGAATTCTGGTTTATAGACCAAGCACAAAACCACTATACTTACCTAACATGCAAACAGAGGCAGAAAGAGCTAGAAGGAAAGAAGGGAAAGCAAAAATACTTGGAAGCAAAAAAGAGCTTCAGAATTTTTAGGAAATGAGAACAACAGTGACTGCCTGCTATTTGGTAAGGTGGAGAGTGAACTTAAGCCTAAGTTGGAGATGTGGGCAAGGGACTAGTTATGGGTGTATTTGTAGGTCATGATGTGAAACATAGATTTATTCCAAATTCAATAGGAAATCATGGATTTATGTAGAGTTTGCAAGGAATGTATCAATATTGGAAACAGAGATGTTCTGTAGTAACCTATATGGCAAATGACGGTGGAGAGAAATTGATGGATTTTCATCAGTTTAATTCAGGGGTAGGATCTACAGGACATTTTCTCCCAAGTTGCATTCCTCTAAAGAAGGGGACAGGATGTGTCATAGGATTTCTGTTTCTAGTGACTGGATAAATGGCAAAGACATTGATGAAGATGGAAAACACTGCAAGATTAGATTTTGGAGTGAAGGAGGAAGGAAAATCGCATGTGAAATTTACACTTGCTAATCTTGCTATTTTTTTTTTTAAGATTTTATTTACTTGACAGAGATTACAAGTAGGCAGAGAGGCAGGCAGAGAGAGAGAGGAAGCAGGCTCCCTGTTGAGCAGGGAGCCCGATGCAGGGCTTGATCCCAGGACCCTGGGATCATGACCTGAGCCAAAGGCAGAGGCCTGAGCCACCCAGGAGCCCCTAATATTGCTAATTTTGAGATGTCTTTGGGACATTCAGGTATGTTAAATAATTTGTTCAAAATCATGAATATTTCTAATATTGGCATTAGTATTTGACATTAACTGAAGCTAAATAGGTACTCTGAAACACTTTGGGTCTTTGTTCATTTTTGCTTACCCTACATATTCAATAACCTATTAATTAAGTAAATATTTCATTGGTTACTTTGTATGTTCTCAATATGAAGATGGATACAACTGACCCATTACCTCACAGTCTGTCTAGTAGTAGCAGAAAAAGAGGTATACTGCTTACAGAGTCAACACTGAAAGTGGTATATTAGCTCTGCAAATTCTATCTGATTGACTTCTATTTATGTTACATGCCTTTCCTCCTTTGTCTTTCTACCCCATTTCTCATATTTGAAGCCTTGTCATTCCTCAATCTAGACCCCGGGTAGACAAATGAAAGCTCAGTGGCTTTTCAAGTGTTTTTGTAAATAAAGTTTTATTGGAACAGAAAGATGCCTATTCATTTCCGTATGGCTTATGACCACTTTCATATTACAAAGGCAGTACCTGCAACCCAGACTATGGCCTACAAGCCTGAAATACTCATCAGGGATCTGCAGATACCCGATTAAGACTAAAGTATTGTAATATCCTTTTATGTTTCCTCTCTCTCCTCAGTCCAATCTTTCTTAAACATCTCTGTTAGATTAATATCTCAAAAGTTGCTATAATCCTTTCTTTAATGAGACATGGTACACTTAAATAAATGTGAAGAAAATATTCTAAAAATGCCTTTGAATATAAAACACCCACATCCAATTTCTCCACAGCTCTCTACCACCTTATGAATTAAGTATAAAAACCCAATCTGGCATTTGAAAGCCTCCATAATATGATAAAAGCCTAATTGGTTAGGCTTATCTCCAATTACACCTCAGTAGAGGTGCTTCAGCCAAATTGGTCTATTTCTCCTCTCTGTGTCTTTACTCCTATACCATTCCCTGTACCAGAAAGCCCTTCTTTCTGCCATTCTCTTTGCAGTTTCAATGACACCCATCTGCATTTATGAGGATAATGTTAGCTCTTACAACGCAAACTCTTCAATTCTAGTGACAACACAAGAAAAAAATTATTTCTAATTCAATGCAGGTGTTCTTGGTCAGTGGTGTGGGGTGGGGTGAGGTGTGTTGATAGTTGTTGTCTGCCTCACAAAGTCACTCCAGACTGCCCATCTTCAAGTCATCCAAGGTCAACTTGGGCATCATTGTCTAGCCAGCAGAAAGGGAAGAGATGATAGAGAAGGGACACTACTTCCTAATCCCAAAGGAGTCACATACATTGCTACTGTTTGTAGTTCACTGGTAAGAACTACTTATAAAGCCCCACCTAATTTCAAGGGAGTTTGAGAAGTACAGTCCCCAGTTAAGCATCAACTCCTCAGGAAAATGTCTATGTGATCAGTTTGGAGCACAGATCTTTGATGTGCAGTTAGAGGTCTCTGCCAAATCATCTTTCATGGGATATCTCCATACTACCTTCCTATTCAGATAAACACTGTTTCCCATTCAGCCTTTGTAGCATTTAAAAAAATCTATTATTAGGAAGGCGCTTGGGTGGTTCAGTCAGTTAAGTGTCTGCCTTTGGGCTCAGGTCATGATCCCAGGATCAAGCCCCTTGTAGGCCTCCCTGCTCAGTGGGGAGTCTGCTTCTCCCTCTCCCCTTCCTTCCCCTGCTTTCACTCTCTCTTTTTATCTTAAATAAATAAATAAAATCCTTTAAAAAAAAGATTTAAAAAGTCTATTTAGGTTCTAACATGGTCTATCAGGTATTTATTATATGCCTTTGTTGTTTTTTTTTTTTTAACTTTATTTCTCACTTTACTACATTACTCACAATACTCTTAGTATCCACAGTGGTGATGAGTGAAAAATCCTTGCATCGGATTTCATTTTGAACATGTTGTTCAGTAAATTATTTTTAGAAGCAAAGGACCCAGAATTTTTCCTACCCCTCTAATACAAAAAGTTGATATTTGGATGACGTGGGAGGAAAGGGACTCAGCAAATGTTTCCCGAGAGACAATATCCCTGAGGGGAGGGTGAGATTCATAGATGGTCCCTACAACACATACATGATAATCTTAGATTGCATGTGGTTATACAATTCCAGAAACTAACTGTTTAGGGTTGCATTGTGCTCCCCCTCCCTTAGAGCAAAAAGAGAGAGATGCTGAAGCCCTAACTACCAGTTAGGGCTTCCAAACAAGTATTCTTGTTTGGAAATAAGGTCTTTAAAGAGATAAATTATAATGAGGTCATTAGAGTAGATTCTATTCCAATATGACTGGTGGCATTATAAAAAGCAAAAAGTCAGACACAAAGATAAACTCTCACAGAAACAAGATGATATCAAGACACAGAAGGAGAATCTCACGTGAAGAGAAGTAGAGATTGAAGTAACACGGCCACAAGCCAGAGAACATGTGAAGCTCGTAGAAGTTGGAAGAGGCAAGGAAGGGTCTTTCCGCTAAAGGTTCAGAGGAAGCACGGAGCTACTGACACCTTGGTTTTGGACTTCACGCCTCCAAAAATGTGAGACACATTTTTTTGCTCTTTGCTTCTCTGGATTTTCTCTCTCCTTTTTTTTCTCATTGCCACTTCCTCAGAGAGATTTTTGCCAACAAACCTAAAGCAGCACTGTTGTCCCCTGTTACCCCGTCCTAATATAGTCGAGCATATTTATTGTCTCTGTCCCACCTTAAAATAGAATCTACCTTAGGGTAGGGTGTTAACCTCATTCATTTATTGCCTTAATCCCTCTGGGCATAGCACAGTGACTCATATTTTATAAGCCCTCAATAAACAATGAATGAATGAATGAATGATTACTCCTTTTGCTTTATATAAAATAGGAAAAAATCATCCAATATTTTCAAAATTCTTACCATATTTTGTATTTAAAACACAGAGATTCTGAAGCCAAACTTCCTTGGCTCAAATGCCAGCCTTGTCATTTCACAGCTCCGAGTAAGGGCAAAGTGGGTAACGTCCTTGTTATTCAATTGCCACCATCTGCAAAATGGAGCTAGTATCTATCTATCTCTATGCCACGGGGTCATTACCCTGGTTAAATGAACTGTACATAAAGCATTTAGAGGCACACCCGGCACATGGTAAATGCTATATAAATATTCACTATTATTATTATTTTATTATTATTGTTATTACAAAGATATTCAAATTATAGCATTATTGCCATAGTTGATAAAAAAGAGATTAAGGTTATTTCTCTGCCCACAAGGACTTTACTGTATAGCTAGGGAGACTATAAAATTAAGTTATTTAAATAAAATTCAATTTACCAATTTAAAGTAGATGAAATAATACAAACATAAGATATAATATTGGGGTAATAATTATGATGAAAATGAATATAATTAATATGATTATGCATCACACATTTACACCAAATGAGTGGCACTACTTAGGACTGATTTCACCATTTCTTGTCATCTGGATTACAAAGTTGTGTTCCAACGAGCACTATTTATGTGAGACTTCATTAGAGTTTACAAATTAATTCATCCTGAAGCATTTCTTAAATGATACAAAGAGACCCAGTGAATAGCAGAAATCTATGGCAGAACACAGGGTGTCTTGGAGCCTCTCAGCAGGCACCCAACATTTAGCATTAAAATGCTGCTTATACTCTTGAGTGTTCTTCCTCTTGGGAGAATTCTTAAGCCAAACTTTCAGGTCAGCTTTGCCATTAAAATCTCTTCATATTCAAAGCTGTCTTCAGGATTTAGACATCTTATTAGAACATACCATTTTCAATAGCTACCAACTGGGAATAGCCAGACTCTCAAGCATAATGAATGGAAAAGAGAGCAGTTTCTGAACCCATCTGGCCATCTGTGCTAAGCAGTTCCAAGCAAACACACTGGAAAAATTGATTTTGCTTGCAAATTTATAAATTTGGTCCTAAATTCTGTGTGTTTGTTTAGTGTTCCTCCACTGAGCAACAGAGAAGCTAAGTGGTAATGACAAACTCAGATATGCACATTTAGCTGATTATGTTGGATTCCAAACACCTGAGCCAAGAGTTGGTCCCTATTCAATAATCCCAGTTATCCTCCAGCTGCCATGTGACTTGTTTCATATGTAGGACAGGAAAAGACCATATATCTCACCTGATTTCTTCCCATACAGCCTCTATCTCTGCTTCTCAGGTCTTTCTATAATTGCTTCGATCAATGGTATAACACATTAAATGGGTATTTAAGGAAAATCAATTCAAAACACTATAAGAGCAAACCCTATAAGCTTGGAGATTTTGATGCAAAACACTCAACTCCAGGAAGGGGTTTATCTGTAATAAAATGTGCATAATATCACCTGTGACATTTACCAGTACTGATTTGGTTGATACCGGAGTCTTGGTTTTTGGTTCATTTTTTTGAGATAGTACATTGCCTTTACCTTATTTTTTCAAGCAATGATGATGAAATTATATTTGACCACAATGAAATGTTATCTTTGAACATGTACTTTAAATATTTTCGGCAATATCTCAGAAGCATTAGAAACCCAATTTTGTACCTTATTGATAAAATTATTTTAATGTTCTTCACGTATAAGACATGAATGCTAAAACATTTAACTATATACATTTATAATTTCAACTTCTTATAGAAAACTTTTTCCTGAGATGAACCAGTCCCTTCCCTTTACTTTCCTTCCCTTCCTTTCCTTTCTTTCCCTTCCTCTCTTCCCCTGACCCTCTCTGACTCTTTTTATTTTTCTGTGTCTATCTAACGGACTAGCAAGTTGTTACTAGGTTGATTCTAGGCAGTGACTACAGAAATGAAATCAGAGTGGTTGCCCTAAAAATCCAGGACCAAAACAGAAACCTCTTCAATATCCTTGGGTGTCTGCAAAATGAAGTAAATAGTTTGAAATTGGATAATATTGTCACTATCACTAGTTTGCAAGCTTTTGTGTCTACAGAGTTATTTGAGGGAGGGTATGCTGGTTAAAACACAGATTTCTAGGCCCCCACCATAGAAACTCTGATTCAATACATCTGAACTGAGACCTGTTTTTTTTTTTTTTAAATATCCAGATGAGTCTTCAGTGATTACTTAAGTGTTAAGTGATCCAGAAATGACATTTTCAGAAACAGCCATTTCTAGATTAAAGGCTCTTTCATCTTGCTTAAACATTCCTTCATATCTGTCTTACTGATTCATTTCTCAATATCTTGCTTTATTTTTCCCAGGGCCCAAGTCTCACTTCTGTTATTAGTGATTGGAGTGTTTGGGGGAACTGTCAACAATTTCAGCAGCAGAACAGACTCAAACCACGCCCCACCCCATTTGCTCCACGATGTCAGCTGCCCCGTGATTGATCCAGTCCACCTAGCATGGAGTCTGACTGACCAGTAGGGCTGGAAGAGCTGTGAGCACACCTCAGTTGAACAGGTAGCTGCATAGCCAGAGAATGAAGTGACCATAACATTCCACTCAATTTACAGAAAAATAAGGAATTCGGCAGTGTTTATTCTTCTATAGTAGAAGCAACTTTGTATCAGTTTTACCTTCTAAAATATGACAAAGTACATAGATACTGCTGTCGCAATGGTAGTTTACTAAAAAAATAAACAACAAATTTAGGATAATGGTTTCCTTTGGGAAAGGATAAGTCCAACTCTGGCTGGTGTGTTTTATTTCTAAAGTTGGGATATAGGTTTATTCCATTATTATTTGTCCTATTTGACTTAGTTATTTAATTTAAATAAGATGGTATCATATATTTATGTTGAAACATGGAGGCCAATGATAAGCAAGGAAATAAGTAGAACTTGGTTGCCTCTAAAAAGCTAAACCGGGAGTGGAAAAGTGGAGGATATACAGGGAGCTCTTGTTACAAATCTTCCTTTTTAAACTATAGGGTATATTGTTAAATAAGTACAAAACCTAAATTTAAAAAAAATCAAGGACACTAGCTTAGCTAATGTTTTTATTTGTTTGGTTTTGGTTTAGAATTTTTTGTCTTGTGGTTTTCTAGAAGCAAGCTAATTAATTTAGGTGCTTATGTTAGGGAAATCCTTCTAGAGAGAACGTCAAAAAAAGAAGGGTGTGTTTTCCCTTCTATTCATTTTAGTTGTTATCTTTACACAATTATGATCTGGGTTTCTTTATTTTATGAGTTTTATGTTTGCCTGAATAGTTTCTGTCTTTTCAGTAACTTTCAAAGCCTCAAGATGTTTTATTAAAGATCAATTCTTGTACCATTTTTTTAATCTTTCATTTCAATTCAGAGTGTTTCTATTTCTGCGAATCTAATAATCACAAATATAATCTGTTCTTTTTCAAGTAGCTTCCCAGTTCATCTCAATGCTGTGTGGTGTCCCAGTTGCGCTGGGTTTGTTTACCACTCAGCAATCCGTACAGCATTTGAATCTGTCAGTCCCTGATTTCATTAAGATTAAACTTGCTTTAATGTAGTAAATCCAGTTGCCCCCGGGTTTAGATACAATGAACTGAAGGATAGAAACCAGGTTACTGTCATATGGAAATGTCAGGTGTACTATGCCGATTTGTCCTTGTTTTGTTTCACATATAAATTCTCTATCTTGGGGGGGGTATCAAGGGTTATCAACATTTAGACTATGAATACAATTTACCACAAGATTTCTATTTTCTAAACAGGAAAAACATATTTCATATAGTCCCTAAGAATTTTAAGTATTTTTGCTAAGAATCAGGGTTTCTTTAAAATTGGCTGTTATTGATATAGGCATACCATAGAGCATTTCTATAAAGAGTCACCCTGTAAATATAGTGATTTCAAATATTTTTCCATTCATTTATATATTATTTCCTATTAGCCTAAGAAAATTGATTCCCATAATCTTAGGAAAATTGTTTAATTAATTAATTGTTTAAAAAGGCTTAAACCATTATCAACACAATAAGACTAAACAGTTCAATAATAATGCTGACATTTATGCATAGCACTTAACATATGTCAGGAACTATTTTAACCCACTTGTGTATAAGCGTCACTTAATCCTTTGAATTTTATAGATTATAGATTAGGCTGCACAATGGAGATAGGGTGGTGTGTATGACTAATGACAGACATGGTTTCTATTCTCAGGGAGCTCATATAGAATACAGAAAATAAAATCAAGGGTGAGTACTGTTTGGGCAAGGGCACAGCAGGGGTGGGATAGAGGCAACAGGAGTTTCCAATCTACTCTAGAGGGTGAAGGAAAACCCTCAGGGCAGAGCTGAGGCCCCATTTGATAAAGCAGTAGAAGCTAAGCTCCATGAGAGTTCTGAAGATGACAAGGATGGGCTCAGTAGGTGTCCTTTGGTAGGTGGGTATCAAAGGAGAGAGCTGAAGAGAAGGAAGGCTTTTTAGGATGAATGGAAGAAAGCTGCAGCTACTTTTTCTCTAGTACTATTTGTGTGTGTCAACTGGATGGACAAAGTTAGCACAGAGGAGTCCAGGCCCAGGCAGGGCAGACAGGAGGGTAGGACTAGCCTGCACGGCATCTCTCTGCTTTGACTCGCAGAGAGACAGTGAAGAACACAAAGTCACTCCTTTTGCCTACCCTCCCTACCTCCTTTAAGTCAATGAACATCTAAGAGACCACATTCGCCAGGCCCTGCCGGGAAAGAGCAGGGAACATTACAGATACAGTCTGTGCCCCCAGAGCCTTCACATTTCTGTGTGAACTTAACAGATAAAGACTGCACTACTGAAATGATCACTCTCAGGGAAAAACATCGGGAATATCTTAAAATGTTTTAAAAATTAATATTCTAGAAAAGACAGATTCAGGATCAACTCTGATTGGTGTTTCCTTTAATGACAGGATTAGCAGATGAGTTTAGTCCAGAGCAACAGCATAAAGAATAAACAGAATATGTGAAGACTTGTGAAGCAGACAGTGACGTTTGCTTGCTTTCCAACTCTAATAACAAATCAAGATCGTAAGGTCACTAAATCAAAACTTGAATTGATTGACCATTGTTGAGCAATGATAGTGACTATAATATGCTAGTAATAATAATAGAAAAAAGACTGAGTCCTTAAAACTTGTCAGGCAACGTGCTAAGTTTTTTATAAACAGTATTTCATCCAAACCTCAAAACCTTTGGACATGAGGAAACTGAGACTTAGAAAAGCTAAATAACCAGTCTAAGGCCACCTTAAGAGGCAAAACTGAGGCTTAAATCCTTATCATTATATATAAAGGGATATAGATAGATGATAGATAGATGATAGATACGAAGAGGATAGAATGGACCAAATAGTTTCCAGTCAACCAATAAAATTCTTATTTTAGGATTTTATTTGTGATTACATCATTTTAATTAGTACACCGAAAGTAATAAGCAATATCATATATTGCTTTATTATATATATCTTTCCATTGTGTTGCATACCTCTGTATTTACCCAAAGACGCTGATGAATCAATTCTCTCCAAAACATGCTAAGTATTCTGGGTTTTGATATTATACACAGTTCATCCTTATTACAATGACTTCCTGTATCAATCAAGGTCATTGCCGGAAACAGGGCACTCAAAGGCGTTGATGGAGTAGAAGTTAATGAAGGGACTATTGACAAAAGTTAAGTGGGGACAGGAGCTATGGGGCTAGCAACAGAGGGGAATCTTTACTGTCTCCACAACTTGAAGGGCAAGAGGGGAGTACAGCTCTCCCAGCTTGGAAAGAGTGCCTACAATTGAGTGGAGAGATGACCAGCAGGGGCTCTGGCCCCATGTTCAGGAACACAGCTACTGCTCACTGTCGCCATAAGAGAGAGATCCAGGGGAATCAATATCCTGATCTCATTATTCTCCAGTTCTCCGGAGATCCTGCAGTGCCCCCCACTGCCAGAACCCCATGAGAAGATGGAGTGCAAGTGACCATAATGCAGTACAGAAAGGCCAGCCTGCTGCAGTTGAAAGGGTGAGGTTTAAGTAGGGGGCTAAGTTGGTTCCACAGTTGCTGGCCACTCAGTGGACAGTGGGCATAGTACTCACTCAAAAAAAAAAGCAACTGAGAAGAAAAGGATGAGGAATTCATTTGAAAATCAAGTATATTACTTTAAAATGAATTCCATTTTGGAAGAAGTGCTTATTTCTTCCCATCACCTTTAGGGTTTTTAATAATTGTGAGCTGATAGCATTTAATTCTTGCATTTGTAAACATGTAATTTTTAAGCTATATATACAAAAACATTTTTTTTAAAAAGGTAATTATTTCTCTCCACCTGGGATACTTAAAAATTTAAATTTGCCTGAAAGGTACATATTGATACACACTGATGTATTTGTATGGCTACAGAGAGGACAAAAAGAAAGGGCCAGATCCTTTAGAAGATATTGAAGAAACAAAATAAAACGAACAAAAAGAAAGTATAGAAATAGCTAGGAGGGAGGGTGAACATTTATCCACCTTCCCTCATGCTTCTACAATAGGGAAGGAATCTCCTTTGCACTCCCAAAAGGGATAATATGGCAGCATTCTTTATGCCTCTCTCTTCATACCTTACTCTCCTCCTCAAGGAAGAAAGAGTGACATCTAATAAGTGAATGGTTCTTAAGAGTCTTCTTCTCTCTTTCTTCTCATCTCTCTCTCAAGATACACAAGATTTCTTCTTTGAGTTAAGCATCTAGAGCAAGTTGCTATTTGGGAGACAGAAGTGAGTTTGATGGGGGTGGAGTGGCCCGTAGTTCTGAGTACATAAAATTAATGCAGAGAACAGTATTAGGAAGACCAGTTGTGACCTAGATGTGAGCTGTATTATCCTACCCAGTTTTACCAACAAGAAAAACATTTTGATCTACATTTGTCTAACTCACATATCATTTCAATTGGTTTACAGCTTAGTAGAAAGAAGGAATGACCTTTATTACTCTACTCTATGAAGAAGCTCAGCAAGAACTACCCGAAGGAATAAAAGAGAGATTCTCTGTTTAACTGGGAGCATATGCACATTTTGTAGGACCTCTAATCTGCCTGTTTGGTTTGAGTAGGAACATCATAGAAGCAGGATGACTCATTAAATAAATCTCAGGTGTTAGAGGGGAGAAACACTGCTGAGAGATTATGCAGAAACCAATGAAACAGCTGAGGTCCAAATTTCACAGTTTTCAGTCATGGGTACATAACACCCAGATCTACTTCTGTCACCACTCCCTCTCCAAGCATCCAATTCAAAACAGCAATAAACAAAACAAAACAGAAACCCTCCAATATCTTCCTTTGTTCTCAGAATAAAGTCTGAATCTGTGACAAGATCAGAGCTCTGGACTTTTCTCTCACTCAGGATTCATCTTCTACCACGATCTTCCCACTTTCTATGTGGGAAGATATTCCTCAAACCCAACATTCTCCCTTCTGCCACAGGGCCTTTGTATATGCTGTTTATCTTACTTGGAATGTTCTCTTCACCCACTTTTGTCTTAGTTAACTGCTACTCATGATTCCTACTTCACGTTAAGCTTCTTTTTCTCAAGGAAGCCTACTTGACCCTCTAGCTCAGGTTGTTCTTATTGTTTTCTGCTTTTATGGCTTTGTCTTCTCTCTTTCTCCCCATACCCACCAAGACTAATTCCAGTTGTGGTATTTCATTTATCAATGGGATTATTTGACTAATGACTATTTTAATCCAGAATGCAGCTTCTTGAGCGTATTTACAATACAGTTTATGCTTATTACTTTTAATAGAGTTTAGCAGAATTTTGATAATTGTCTGCTGAAATAATGAATAAAAGAAGGAATACAAATTAATAAAAAGTCACTCATATGTTAATATACCATGTGTATATATTCAGAAATATGGATTAAATAGATTTTATGGGTTTCTCAATTTCAGTGTATCTCAAGAATATATTTCATATAGAAAAGTACACTATTTGGGACGCCTGGGTGGCTCAGTTGGTTAAGCGGCTGCCTTCGGCTCAGGTCATGATACCAGCGTCCTGGGATCGAGTCCCACATCGGGCTCCTTGCTCGGCGGGGAGCCTGCTTCTCCCTCTGCCTCTGCCTCTGCCTGCCTCTCTGTCTGCGTGTGCTCACTCTCTCTCTCCCTCTCTGACAAATAAATAAATTAAAAAAAAAAAAAAGTACACTATTTTCTACATTAGATTTTCATAGTATATTTTCTGTTTCTCAAAAAAACGTTCATTTTATTTTAGTGACTGTAGTTAAAAAAAATCATCTCTGCATGGTTACAGTGGTACAATGAAGTTATTTCTTTACTGTTCACATGATTATCCCATTTTAAAAATCTATATAATTCGTGTATATCGCAGCACTATTACATATTATCTTAACTATCCAAGATACTCCAGTAAATTTTCTAACATTATAAATTAGTTCTAAAATAAATGTTGCATATTCAAAAGTCTTATATTAGCTTTGATTTATAAAAGAAAATCAGAAGATGCTGTGAGTCAGAATAGGGAAAGCAGATTGCTTTGGGGGGAAAAAAATAGAGCACTTGGGTTCTAGTTAATTCCATAAATTGCTAGTCATGTGCAGGGGTAAATTTAAACAACCTGAACATCTGTGTGAATGAGGGAAAGGCTGTCTCCTCTGTCTTGACATGAAATAATACGGTCTCATCTCGTGGTACAATCCAAAGCACAATTCAAATTTAAGATAATCACAGGCTATCCTTGGGCTGTGGCCGTTGTGACGCTGTCACAGACTCTGACACTACATCATACTCTTCCCAGACCAAGAAGTGTTGAAGTTAGGAACGCGGTGTCTGGAGCCAAACGGTTGGTCTCAAATTGCAGCTTCCATACTTGTTGGCTGTACAACCTCAGGCAAATTACTTAACCTCTCTGTGCCTCTGGTTCCTCAGCAGCAATGTGAAGGCGATAATACCATGTATCAGACAGGTGAAATGTATCCATGTGCCCAACGTACCATTATCATGCAGGTGAAATGAGGTAGCAAATGGAAAATCTGAGGAACAGTGCCCGCTACAGAGCAGGCATCGTTTAAGTATTAACAGTCATTCACAGGACGGGTGCTATTTAACCATTCACTGTCTCATCTACTGGTTCCCTATATTGGGTGCTGAGGGTGATGGCAGTTTATTAATCTGTTCACCAGATGATTCTGCAACCTTCTGGGTGGAAAAAAACTCCTCTGTCCATTTAACACTTCAGATATATTTTTAAAAGGAGAATATCATTTTAGCAGTTGGAAATTAACTGTCTTTCTGTGTCACTTTTACTTGGTCCTCTCCCTTGGCAAGATGTGTGCCTGGTTCTTCTGATGGCCTTCCATGCTCATCTCTCGGGCTAGTCCTCCACATTGTCCAAAGTAATTTGGCCTCTAACCATGCTGCCTAGTTTCTCTTGGTTTTGGGTACTTCATTTTGAGATTTGGTAGGCGCTCTACTCCATTTCATGCCAACTGCCTCCCTGTATGGACTTAGTCATAAAGCAATTGGAGAGGCAACCAAATACCAACTCCTTTAGAAATGACTAGAACTTTGCATAGTGCCATTTATCACGACCCTGCTGCGAGTCACCATATGTGAAGTAAATTCACTTTGAATCCCATTTAAATCAATTTGCAAAACTGCCTGAGACACTAACAGATGATTCACTGAAATTGAGATGTAACTACTGCCTTCTTGGCAACCCCAAATAGTGTCCCTCCACCAAAACAGCAATCAAGTGAGTTATGCATGATTTGCTTTTAAGAGACCCAGGGTCTTTATTGTTCACATTTGTTTTATCCTCTAGATGCTGACTTCTCCTTTCTTATTCCCTTACTTTGTAGAGATGAAAGAAAAATTTGAGAGTCGGTGATTGCCAGAGGCAAGTTGTACAGCCCCACACACTTTTCATCACCGTCTTGTCTTGCTCCCGGCATATTTTTAATATATGTCTTTAACTCCACCCCATGAATCAGAAATATTATCAGCTGCAGGATTTTATTCTTGTTGGTTTTTATGAATGACTCCATCGTCCTTCCAAGGGCAATGACAGGAATCAAGTATCTCCAGGAGCCCAGAGAGAGACACATCCTCACAGCAACTTTAAAATTCTTTAAGGCTGACATTACCACAATTCTAGAGATCAGCTAGCCATGGTCAAAATAAGGTATTTAGAAATGTGCAGAGTCTATACAGCCTTTGAGGTTGTTGTTCAAGTGTAGTGAAATCAACAGAAATCTCTGTTATTTTACATAATTAACCTATCAGAAAGCAATCGGAGGAAGGCATGTAACAAGGTCTTCACTCTTGCTTCCCTTCTTCATGATCTTGGCCAGAACCACAGACTCTCAGGTTCAAAACCTACTGTCCCCATCACACCAAGTCTTTCCCTCCTGCCCTGCAAAGCTGAGGATTGGCCTGCTCTCTTTTGGCTCACCATAAAATGCCTAATATGTATTTCCTTTACTTTCTGGTAGGGTAGAGTCCAAGCACCGATTACAAATTCTACATATGTTTTGTCTTTTTATCCAGAAAACAAAACAAAACAAAACAAAACAACAACAACAAAAAACTAGATAATGTTTAGGATACTGGTACACGTCATAAAAGGTTGAAAATCTGTAGGGCTATTAGTGATGGAAAAAGAGATTTACTTTGTGAATTTGTATCAGAATTCTGAAAGATAATTAGGAGGTTGTATTTAATACTATAGATTATACCTATGTATACAGACATATACCTATATATACACACACACATATAAATATATGTCTATTGGTTAAATATACACTCACACACTCATTTAGTCCTCACCAAAACCTCTATGATTATCTCCATTTCACAAAATGAAACTGTAGCATAGAACAATTAAGTAACTTCCAGTGCTCAAACAGCTAACCACATGATATCGGTTTGGGGCCCAGGTGGTCTGGCTCCAGAAGGAATTAAAGAAATACCTAAAGAGTACAACTATATGCACTGGATGGATACAAACTAAATATTATTTATGTAATCTTTTCTGTTTCAGAAAACTCCACCTACAGAAAGCTAATAAATAACTTACATAGTATTAAATGCTCAGTTCAATGAACTCAGAGGTGTTAGCCACCCAGTGACTTACCCCCTTAAATAGCAGGAGGCAGAGTTGATCAGAAGTGTGGCAAAACATGCTGAAACTTCTGAAAGCATAAGCCCAGAGAGTCCAGCCCACATAAAATAACCTTGTTCTGAACACTGTTTCTGAGTTATACAAAAGAGAGGCAAAAAACACCTGCCTGTAATGAAAGCATCGTGCTGGATTGGGCCCCTCACTTCAACTTTTATGACCATAGAGACAGGCTTCTACGCAAGAGGCCGTCACTGCCATTCTCTGGGTTAGTCTGTGCCTTGACTCTATCCCAGGCTGCCTTTCACGTTCACTTCAGCTGCCCACTTCCGTGCCACTGACTCCTCCGTGTGCAGGGAATGGAGAGTACAAGGCTTTTTCCTCTTGTGAAGCAAAACTTGTCTTCATTATATTAAGCTGGCTTTTTAAAAACCGAGAACTCAGGCCGGTGATTCAAGATTTCTGTATCAGGACAGTGGGAAGATTTTTCTCTCTGTGGAGGTTCAAAGGGAAAATAGGGGCTTTGTGCCACGTTACTCACAGCTCATTTCCCAAACCTAGATTCTGGTGGCTTCACATCCTCACCCCTCCTCTCTCTAAGTAAAGAGCAGCCGGCACTGAGGACATCAGCGTGTCTGTTAAGGAGAAGTAGTACAAAAGGCTTATGAGGAATTGAAAGTCACCAGAGGTGACTTCCGCTCAAAGTGCCCCCTATGTTAAGATTTTAGTCTCAACAGGGACATGAGAACAAATAATTAGAAAGAAAAATATTACCATTGTGTCAGCTTTGGGAACATTTTTTTCTACGTGTATTTCCATTAACTATTCAATTAAATATGCATGCCTTCATGACCGGGCTCTGGGGAAGTGTCCTAGCCTCTGGCTAAGCCCTCAGGCCTTGAGAGAATGTTTCAATTTTTAAATAAGACCTCAAAAAGACCTTGGTTAATGTGTTTTGATGGATTTATCAGAAGTGACTTTTTAATCATTTTAATTTAAAAATATTTTATATTCTTCACACATTTTAATCTTTGTTGTCAATCAAAAGAAATTTCTGGGACATATTTTAAAATTATTTTTAAACTTTTCATTGAAGTATCAAATACTTACAGAAAAGTGTACACAGATGAATTGGTGGATTTTTACAAACTGAACACCCTCTTATAACCTTCATCCAGACTAAGGAACAGATATTAACAGCTTCCAAGCACACCTCCTTTGCTCCTACATAGGCTCTATGCTGCCCCCAGGTGTAGCCACTGTTTCAATTTTCTATAACCAGAGTATTTTTAATTCTTAAAATTTATGCACCTTAGATCATACAGCATTTACTTTTGTGTGTCAGGCCTTTATCTGTCAACACTTTGTGATGTTATCCATATTATTTCATGTATTTGTAGATGGTTCATTCTCACTGCTACATAGTATCCCATTGTGTGAATGTTCTACAATTTATTCATTCTACTGTTGGTAGGCCACTGGTTTCTAGCTTTCAGTATTACAAATAGTGTTGCTACGAATATTCTAGCACCTTTTTTTAATGAGTGCAGTCTTTGTTAAGGATATACCAAAGAAAGAAATAGTTGTTTCATACAGTGTACTTTGCATTGCTCCTATAACAAATTACCGCAAATTTAGTAGCTTATAACAACGCAAAACTATTATCTACAAATAGGTAGATGCCCAAAACAGATGTATTGCTGGTTCCTTGAGGAAAGAATGGGGTGGTTGGGGATTAAAAAGGTTTTCTTTTTCCTTTCAAGATTATTTATTTATTTATTTATTTATTTGTCAGGGAGACAGAGAGAGAGAAAGAGAGAGAGAGAGAGCACAAGCAGGTGGAGGGGAAGAGGGAGAAGCAGGCTCCCTGGTGAGCAAGGAGCCCAATGTGGTACTCGATTCCAGGACTCTGGGATCATGACCAGAGCCAAAGGCAGATGCTTAATTGATTGAGCCACCAGGGACCCTGGGATCATGCCCTGAGCTGAAGGCAGATCATGCACTGAGCCACCCAGCGTTTTCTGCCTATGGAATTTCAGTAGGTTCTAGCACCCACAGCAAAACAGAAGCAATTGCATGATCCTGCTTGAGTTGCGGTGTTAGAGCCACAGATTCTTCATTAGCCAAAAAAGGCTGCAAATAGTGCAAGGATACTTGGTAAAAAAAAAAAAAAAAAAAAAAAAAGTCATTTGCCATCACAGGTAAGATGCTATTATATTTTTGTACCTGGTTTCTGGGTTAAAAAAAAACAACAACTCTGTGCACGTAACCATTTTAAGTTTAGAATTTTACTCCTCGACAACTAAATTATTTCTGAAGTGGTTAACCCCCCAGCACACTGGCAGAAATAAGTACAAAATTGATTAGGGGAGATTTTCCATCACCCAAATTATAAAATATTCTTGCATAAAGCAATAAGCATGCATAAATATGAGCTCGAAACAATTATGCCTCCAGACACGAAAGAGTAAATGATATCAGACTTTCCCGCCTACCATTACAACTTCAAAACCGGGCAAGATTTAACAAAACTGTTTTTGGTTGTTGGACAACAGGCAGAGAGGCTGAGATTTTGGAAACAGGAGAAATGCATGGGATGAACTTATTAATGCAAGCTCTCTAAATAAATGCTCTTACCACAGTGCAGAAGACCTGGAGCATGGGAGATGTAGATCGGAATTCGGGGCTGCTGAAGCATCTGAAATTTGCAGCAAAGAACTGGAGAAGAGAAACTGCACCGGGAAGAATTAGAAGTCTATGTTGGTGGGGGCGCCTGGGTGGTTCAATTGGTTAAGTGTTCAACTCTTGATCCCAGCTCAGGTCTTGATCTTGGGGTCAAGAGTTCAAGCCCTTCGTTGGGTTCCACCCTGGGCATGGAGGCTACTTAAAAAAATAAAAAATAAAGTCTGTGTTGGTGTTCACCACAGGCCCTTGGCCAAGCAAGGGCTGGGCTGTGCATCCATAGGATAAGTCTCTGTAAGACTGAGCAACGACTGAATGTTCCAGGTTGAGAATTGGATGTATGTATCAGACGTTGAGCCCCACAAAGGATCATTGTTATCTTGATCCAAAGACCCTCTTTTCCTACCAGGACCTACATTTATTATTATTATTTTTTTCTCCTCTGAGATCATCACTTTTTTTTTTTTCTGGGAGATCCTGGGAATTAGAAACAGTTTTATATTTGCAAGTCCTGGGTTGGAAATATTTCCTCTAAATTCTGCTTAATAACTGAACAGTTTGTTATTTACATCATCTATTTGTCTCCATGCCTTAGCACAGCAGCTAAAGGAAGCCATTCTTTTCACTATTGTGCATGGAAATCATCCAGGTCTAATCCACAAATTCACTGGGTATATTTTCTTTTTTACTTCCTACAATAAGATTTCCTCACTGTTTTTACACTCTGCACCAAGTTTCCTCAAAGTCCTCCTGGCTTCTGCCCACTACCAACAGGACATATTTTAGAGTTAAACCCCACTTGCAGGACAAATTTCTGTTTTGGTTACTTATTGCTATGTAATAAAACTCCCAAACTCAAACGCAAAAAACAAAAGTGATCATTTACTATCTCATGAATCTCTGATTTGATCAAGTAGTTTTTCCACTAATCTCACTTGGCGTCACTCATGTGGAGGCAATCAGAGGCCAGATACAGCTAAAAGAGCCTTCAATCATTTGTGTGTCTGGAAAATTAGAAAGAACTCACAAACAAAAAAGGCTCAGACCCCTCTCTGAATCCATGTAGGCTCACCACAAGGGTAGTTTCATTATATGGCATCTGGATTCCAAGAATCAAAATATAAGGGAGACACAGAGGAAGCTGTGAGTGCTCTGAAAAGCTAGATCTAGAACTGGCATGGCATCACTCCTGCCATGTTCTGTGGATCGTGTTTGGTAAAACCAACCCAGACCTAAAGAAGAGGACAAATATTCCTCTATAAATGACATAGTGACAATAATTCTAGCTGCTTTTATTTTTTTAATTAATTTTTATAGCCACTTCTTTTTTTTTAATTTTTTTTATTTCTTTTCAGCATAACAGTATTCATTGTTTTTGCACCACACCCAGTGCTCCATGCAATACGTGCCCTCTTAATACCCACCACCTGGCTTCCCTAACCTCCCACTCCCCGCCCCTTCAAAACTCCTCAGGTTGTTTTTCAGAGTCCATAGTCTCTCATGGTTCACCTCCCCCCCAATTTCCCTCAACTCCCTTCTCCTCTCCATCTCCGCACATCCTCCGTGTTATTTGTTATGCTCCACAAATAAGTGAAACCATATGATAATTGACTCTCTCTGCTTGACTTATTTCACTCAGCATAATCTCTTCCAGTCCTGTCCATGTTGCTACAAAAGTCGGGTATTCATCCTTTCTGATGGACACATAATATTCCATAGTGTATATGGACCACATCTTCCTTATCCATTCGTGTGTTGAAGGGCATCTTGGTTCTTTCCACAGTTTGGCGACCGTGGCCATTGCTGCTATAAACATTGGGGTACAGATGGCCCTTCTTTTCACCACATCTGTATCTTTGGGGTAAATACCCAATAGTGCAATTGCAGGGTCATAGGGAAGCTCTATTTTTAATTTCTTGAGGAATCTCCACACTGTTCTCCAAAGTGGCTGCACCCACTTGCATTCCCACCAACAGTGTAAGAGGGTTCCCCTTTCTCCACATCCTCTCCAACACACGTTGTTTCCTGTCTTGCTAATTTTGGCCATTCTAACTGGTGTGAGGTGGTATCTCAATGTGGTTTTAATTTGAATCTCCCTAATGACTAGTGATGATGAACATTTTTTCATGTGTCTGATAGCCATTTGTATGTCTTC
>PISX010017974.1:0-41805 GCA_004024625.1 Mellivora capensis | reverse complement strand
TTAAGAATGCCGCCCTTCTCCATGCAGGGTGTCCTTACCTTCCCGCTTTTGAAGCAGCAGCTTGAGTTTATTCCCACTTATGCCACCTAATGGAATGGACATAGAAATCGTGTCAGAGTCACACTGTACCCTTTAATTTCTCAAGTACAAGAATCAGAGTTGCAAAAGTCCCTGCATGCCCCCGTCTCAATCCGGTTACTTGGTGGTTTCACAGTTTTGCTGTTTGCCTCATTCCTCGTCATGCAGGAAGAGCAATTCAGGCTGCTCCTGGCTCAGACCGAGGGCAATGACCATGGCTGACCAGGGCCATGATGATTTGAGCAATTCCCAGGAGAAATGACATTGTTCTTTGAGTCCCTTATGTCTTATTATGAGGCCTGGGCACCTGGCACGTGTAAGAAACCTGCAGACTTTCCCTTTTCATGGTATAGTGAATGGAATAGTGTTCCCCCCAAATTCATATCCATCCAGAACCTCTGAATGTGAACTTGTTTGGCAAGAGGGCATTTGCAAACGTAATCAAAGGTCTCGGTTAACTCTGGAGGAGTGGTATCCCGCTGGATGTGAGATGGGCTCTGAATCCGATGGCTGGGATTGTTGGAGGAGAGGGAGAGGGTACAGAGAAGGTCGCCACGGGAAGACAAAGATGGGCAGACACTGAGAAATTACGCTGCCACAAACCCAGGAATGCACCATAGCTCTTCAAAAATCCAGCCCAGTTTTGTAGCTCGTCTGGCTCATCTTCCAACGAGGCAATATTGGTACCATTTGCTGTGATTCTGACTCGGTTATGAAAGTATTTCTAAGTAGCCTAAACATCTGACTAGGAAATAACATGCCTGGCCTGGTAGGATACCCTTCTCTTGCTGGTGAGTAGATGTGAGGTCCTATAGACACTCTGACCTAAGTTCTATGTGAAGGTACAAGGCTTGTCCCATGAAAGGAGAAAAGCCTCAGAAGTAAGGGGCAGAGCGTGTTCAGGTGTAAGAAGCTGGTCTGGCCCCAAGAGGGAAGGGGTGGTGTCCACCTTTTCAGGCAGGTCCTTAACTGCCCCATTCTTGGACAGACCCTAAGGCCTGTGTTCGCATCTGCAAAGAGGTACAGTTTTCTGGGAACAGGAGCCATAGCTCTGGCCAGACTTTCACCAAAGGTGTCTGGGACCAAGAGAAGATTAAGAACCGCCCCCTGCTTAAAAAATTTACTATGTAATTGGGCGGGGGTGGGGGGGGAGAAACACGCTTGTGGCCAAAGGTCACAAATTGGCTGCCCACAGCTGAGCTTTACCTGTGTTTAATGAGTGAACCCAGTGTTTACAAAGCTTGAATTTGAATGGCTCTGGGCCCAAGCCCCTCAGCACACCGCGTGGTTCATAAAGAACCATTTCACCTATTGGGTCTCTGTAGGCATCTGAAATTGAGCACAACCCAACTGCCTTCAGCATAGATATGCCACCCATGAAGCATGGTTGGGAAGAGTCTCTAGGAACCAGGTATTTTGGAGGGGGGAGGGTACAGCATACATTTATCACCAACAACCCTCTCAACTCCAAAACTGGGCACAGAGATTAAAAATACAACTACATCACACTTCTCAGTAAAGCATTACTAGTAACTTTCACTAAAAATGTATAAACTTTGTTAAAAATTTACCAAGCCTTCAAGTGCTCTCTTTGGCAGCACATATACTAAAAAAATTTACCAAGCCTTCAAGTGATTTGATTACAGGTATTTATAATACATACATTTTAAACTATGTTAACTGATACAATTGGAAAAGACGAGTCAGCAAATGGTTTCCAGAAACACCCCTGGCCCATAGATTAGGGCATAAACTAAGGTTTCCAATACCTGGGCAGCCACTCCAAAGATGGGGTGTGTCACCCCAAGAGGTTTCCCATCAAGAGTAAATAAGCAGAGATGGACATTTGATGGGGTTCCTATAGAAGAGATTACTTAATTAAATAAATAAATTTAATTAAATTAATTATTTAATTAAAGACTGTACTTCCCATCAAATCTTAAGAGTCAATAAAGAAATCTATGAACACATTTGCCAAAGCAGACAGATACGTTCCTTGGCACAAATATTAGCATTCATTAATATCTTAACCCTGGTCCATCTCTAACAGCAGCATGGCACACACAGAATTAAGTGTCGTCCCTCCACCTGTTTGCCTTCTGTAAAAGCACTGAACAATAAATGAATGAAATGTGGCCTAATTTGAAATAGACATCGGATTTAGGCATTTGAGATCTTGTTGCAATTTCTAGCCGCAAATGTGTCACCATTGTTCTAGAAATGAAAGCCTCACCAGCTCTCGGCTGTACAACAGAAAGGCACAGAAAAATTGGGAATTATTGATGTTGCCACTGTGCCAATGGCTACACCCTGAAGTATAAATAAATATTAATACTTGTGATCAGATACCAAACTAAATTTGTTTGAAGAAAAAAATGAAAAAAAATGAATAGCTGTGACTTTTTTCCTACAGTACGGATTTGTTTTTTACCCTGATATCATCAGTCACTACTTCTAGGCTGAGTATAGACATCCTGGATTTATTAAACCTGACATTAGATCTCTCAGCAAATACAGAATTTCAGTATGACCCCTTTGAATATGCTAACTATTAATAAACCACTCAAGAAGGAGTGATGATCATCTTCTCCATTAAATATATTTGGGTGTTGTAAGGAGCCACCTGTGGGACTTGATACATCAAGATGTTCATTTTATGTCCTAAGAACTTTCACACTCCAGCTTCAACGATGGTAATATTTTAATCGATACCTTCACTGCATTCTTGGTACAAATAAAATAAAATACAAATCTGAAAGGCAATGGCTTACAGCAGGTGCTCCCTCCTTTTATTCAGATGTGTTTCTGAAGTAGGAGAGGCAGATCAATCATGTAATTGACTAGCCTCCCCTGTGTTTGTAACTTAGAAGAGCAATTCTCCCCACTTGAACAGGTCCCCCACTGCTCTGGAGACCTGGAGCTTTGGCCTCAGGGCTCCCAGGGCAGATTAACTACCTCCGTTCCACCTGGAATTTGCTTTTCCATACCTGTTTTGAATAATCAAAGTACAGAAGTAAAGAAATCAAGTGTATCTTTCATTGTCGTTAGCCAGCTACTCAGTAGGGGGAAGAGCAGCTTGGGCAAGCCTTTCATGCCTTCTGGCCCCGGTACCCATAGCAGGAGATCTGGGGTCACCATATGCCTCCCAGAGTTGTGAGGCTCAAAGGTGCTCATGCAGGCATGAGGCCACTAGTGAACCATAAAGGAGGCTACAAGTGGAAGGTAGTATGATCAGGACTCCCAGGGTTCAGATGCCTGCACCCCCACCAAACTACTTCATTTGGGGGATGTGCATGAATATGCTCATTTTATAGGGAACGAACCTGGAATTTTCAACCGATTCACTGAAGTCTCCGTGAAGCACAGAAGGTTAAGCATTTATCCTTTAAGAGCATTTCCCCCATCTGGGATGTGAGGCCTGTGCACAGTCCTGGAGACCTGGAAACGGACTCATTGGGAAGTGCCTGGTAAGGAACTGCCTGGAAGGGCAGCCCGGTAATAATGCTTTGGGACTGCCCTCCATCCTAGAGGCTCCCGCCGGCGAGAGTTCCCGTTAAGCCCCTTACATTAGGTCCGAAACACTTCCTGCCCCTCCTCCGGACCTTGGTCCTCATTCTTTCCCAAGGTGTCCAAGCCATGTCTGAGACCCTGCCCTTGACCCTGGTACTCCGTCTGCAGGACCAAGCGCGCGACTCCCACTTGTGCAAGTGCAAAACCCAAGACCCCTGCCACCCTTTTGGTATTTGCCCGGGCTCAGGTTGGGTCTCTCCGCCCTCACTCCATCACCGATCACCCTCCCCAGCGCCCTGTTGTCGCCCCACTTACCTGGACCCAGACAGAGCAGCAGGAGCAGCGCCAGCGCGATCAGAGCTAGGACGGTGGGCCGCGCGGATGAGGCGGCCATGGCTGCCGCGGGAGGGCTGGAGGGAGACGCGCGCGCTTCGAGCCGCTGCACGAGAGGACTGAGCTAGGTGGGACAGGGGTGCAGGCAAGCGGGCGCTCCCTACATTCCAGCCTGGGCGGGACCTGCTGGCCGGGCGCTGAGCCAACGGGCCGCGGGCCGAGCTGCCGCTCGGAACCCCACCGAGTCCTGCACCGCCCGCGCCCGGATCACGCTGGCTGCCCCTCCACGGGGGCGCCACCGCTCGGCTCCAAGGCCACCGACGCGCGCGATGCCGGGGCCACCGAGGGCCGTAGGGGTCAGGGGATAGGATGGGGAGATGGACCACCAGGTCCCAGCTCAGGTTTCTCTGCCTCTTCCCCTCTGGGTCGGCTGCCTATTGAATGGCCCGCTCTCCCGCTTTCCCCTCTGCGCTAGTGCTTCCCTTCCTCTCCATCTCGCTCCCTCCCGGCTTTGGGCCCTGCTCCTGCCTTGGCTTCTAAAGTGGCCTTTGGAATTTCCTTCATTCCGGGAGTGGCGCTTAAAGATGCTTTTGGCGGTGCTGTATTTTGTGAGACTTTGAAAGACTCCGCAGTCTGGGTTCAGAGCTGCAGTTCAGGAAGACGTCAGCCCCCAAACTACTCTAATAGAAAAGCTTTTCAGAAACCAGGAACCTGGTGAACTCCTAGGTGTTCGCAGGACAAATGGGTCCTTCTGTGGGCCCCATAATCTGTGCACACTTAGAAGATATTAAAGGGAGGTCCAGGGACACCGTAGAAGTGCCTCCCCCACCCGAAACCAAACACAGAGACACTAACAGGCAGTTGTCCCAGCTGACCTTGAGCTGGTCACCTGCATTTACAAAAATGGCCGTGTGGCTACATTCCCTTTACGGACCCTTCCCACCTAAAATCTGCTTTGGACTCAGCTAGATTGCTTTTCTGAAGCTGGTTTCTCATTTTTTATATCTTCCCATGGTCAGTGATGACCATCCTGCCATAGGGTTCACTCTCCATGCGATACAGCTGGCTGTCCCCAGCAGGCAGGGAGAAAGGAGCACCGTCATTCTGAGCTCTGGGAGGCAGACGGTAGCCCGGGGAGAGAAAGTATGAAGTGTGTCACAGAATCACAAAGACCTGAGCCAGAGAGACCCTGAAAGGGAGGGTCACACACCTAACGGTTGTAAAGAAAGGCTCACCAACACTTGGGGGACCTGAGGAGTCAGGGAAAAGGAGAAAACCTACAGTAACAAAACGGTGGTGGATTTCCTTTAGCCCAGGGATGAGACATTTGTTAGCAGGAAGAAACCTAAAGCAAATATAAAGCCAGTGTCCTGTTTGGATTGGTTTAGGACATACATTAAAGATGGTAATTATAATCTCTTATCTTGTGGACATCATCCCCTCCACGCTCCAAAATCTCCGGCAGGATTTGCTTCGAATATAACATTTAACTTCTCTCGTAACTAGGATCTGGTCAGAACTGAGTTCATGAAGCCATAGTAAGGACAGTAGCCACCTCCCTGGACAGTGTCCTTTTTCTGTCTTTTGGATGCAGACCTACATTTCCTCCCCTCACCTATCCCTTCCCATTTTCAGCTGAAAATGTAGAGCAGTGATTTTTTTTTCTTTTAATTCAAAGATTCCAAGGGGGGGGGGGAGGTCTGCTTTAATCAGCTTATACAGTTGTAGCGTTTGAAGACAAAGTGAATATTGAATCCTAATATTTTATGAGCCTGTATTTTTTTTTAAAAGAACGTTGATTTAAAACAAATAAGCGCTGATGTCACATTGGTAAGACAAATCAAGCATCCTACAGAAAATATTTTAAAATAATTGCCAAAGGCGGGAAGAACATTTCCTGAGATGAGGCTCAGATTCCTTTCCCCAGGGAGCTCATTCAGGTGCCACCTCCACCCCGATCCAGCCAACACCCTGGGGCACTGGGGAACAAGCAGCATCTTTCACAGGGAGGGAGGTGGTGAGAAGACATTGCCAGAACGGAAGACGGAAGCTCAGTTGACACTTTCTAACCAAGCAGATACACAAGATCATGTTTGCTTGCTAAACTTGAAAAACAAAAGTGTTTTCCAGAAAATTTTATGATTCCCGGATAGGCGGGACATTACACATCCTAAATTATGACTGATTTCTCCATCTCTGCCAATCAAGGAGACAGCCTTTTTGGGTAAAATGTCTATTGAAATATAACATAATCCAGGAAAGTGTGCAGATGTGATACATGACATCACGATCAGGAAACAACTTTAACAACCCTCCAGGGGCCCATCTCCATCACCCCCACCCCATAGGCAATGTACCTTGATGGTCTGAAGCAATCATCCTTTAAAAAAACTTTAGGGACACCTGGGTGGCTCAGTCGGTTAAGCGGCTGCCTTCGGCTCAGGTCATGATCCCAGCGTCCTGGGATCGAGTCCCACATCGGGCTCCTTGCTTGGCGGGGAGCCTGCTTCTCCCTCTGCCTCTGCCTGCCACTCTGCCTGTCTGTGCTCGCGCTCTTGCTCTCTCTCTGTCTCTCTCTGACAAATAAATAAAATTAAATCTTAAGGGAAAAAAAACCTTTAGGGTTTCCCGGTGGCTCAGTAGGCCAGGTGCCTGACTCTCCATTTCCAGTGGGGTCATGGTCTCCGGATCCAGCCCCTCATTGGGCTACATGCTCAGTGGGGAGTCCGCTTGAGGATTCTCTCCTTCCCTCTCCTCTCCACTCCTCCCAACTCATGCTCTCCCTTAAAAAAAAAAAAAATTCATTGATGTTTCATTTTCATTTCCTTAAAAAGAAAAAAAAAACCCTCAAAATAAAGACTTATGGTTACCAACAGGAAGATAGTAATTACTAGAAAGAGCCATTAAAAGCATCAGATTTGTGACAGTGTCAATTGAATCCAGTTCAATTCTGTTCAATTCTGTCTCAATGTGTATTTCTCAAAATGCTCACTGGGCATCCTTTGCCTCGACCATATTGCAGAGGGACATGTCTTTGTCTCCACTAGTCTTGTCTGCCTTCTGCACTCTGCTAGTAACATCTTACCACCACCGATAAAACAGCCCATGGCTCTCGCAACTATCCATCCCACCGAGTCCGTTGTTCACATTCATTCCTGCCTGGTCCAGGATTACTTGGGTCCTGCTTGGTGGGATTACTGTGTCTCTCCCACACAAACATGGGATAATCCAGCTGTCATGGCGGGGGGGGATGGTTGGGAGGGATTGGGCCCCAGTGGCGGTTGCTGCAGCTTCCCACGTGTGATGGAAGTCTCCGTGTTCCCCATGAGGTAAAAATCCCCTTTCATACACCGTGCTTGGTGGCCGGCTCTCCTTTCCTCTGGGACTGATGAACTCGGGTGCTTCCGCCGGAGACTCTATGTCAGTTCTTGATACCAAAGTTCCTTTTCACTTGCTTATTTGGCAGTATACATGAATACTAACTAGGTATGAGGCACTGGGAAAAGTCCTTTTCTTCCTGTGTACTTAAATTTGTCCTTCTGCTCAAGTGCATGGGTCTCCTTTCTCCCTCTGCTCGAGCTGGTCCCATTCTTTATTTCAGTGTTTCTCAAACTAGGTCCAAAAATCCCGGGGTGCCCATTGCTGCACGTTCCTGGGTCAGACTCCAGGGAATTCTAATCCAGTCCATCTCGGGTGGGCCCAGGGGTCTGCATGTGTTGTAAGAAGCGGCTCTTCGAGAGTGCTGATGGCCACAGTGCTCTCAAGTACCATCTGAGACTCTCAGGTCACGGGGGTCTCCACAAAACTTGCCTGCTCCCCTCAGTCTGTGCCTGGCCTCTCTGCCCCTACACTTTCTGCCCCCATTTACCAGACCAGTCCCAGGGGCTTAATTTCTGTCATTTGGCACAGCAGCGGAGAACACAAGCTTTGGGTTTCAGTTCTTTCCCTGTTGTATACTAACCATGCACATAAATCGCATGTCCTCTGTGGTTCTGCAGAATTTGAGAAATACCATCTAGCATGTTGATCCCAGAAGTTACATGTAGAGAGCCTGGTATTCAGTAGGCACCCAAGAGATGTTTAGAAAGGTTATCTTTACCAGAACTTCCCTGTGACCTCTCTGCTCAGGGTCTCTGTGGGTCCTCTGCTCCCCCTGCAGCCTGGGCCAGGGGCTGAGGAGCCTTTGTTAGGGATGGGCCCCCATCTCTCCTACACTCCATTATTGCATGTTATCAGAGCCCTGCTGCAGCATCCCCCACCTCAAAATGCAACACTAACCAACTTCCTCCCTCTCTTTCTCCTAGTTCACAAGAAACAAGGTTCTACTAGAGCGTGTTGAATGATATCACAGGGTGGGGAATTCTACAGAATTCTGCAGAACATGGGAAAGAGGGCAGCGTCTGACAGGCCACTGCTGTTTATTACAAGAGATCTCAGAGACAAATCAACCGAATGCAGTGTGGGACCCAACTTGACTCTGAATCCAAACAACCCAGGAGTAAGAACACAATAGGGGAAATTTGATACAAGAGACTTGATTATGGAATGGGTGTCTTATTACTATTGTTGCTTTTTTTAGGCATGAAAATGGTTTTACAGTTACTTTTGAAAGCACTTATGTGTTAGAACTGCCTACTGGAATATTTATGGGTAAAGTGATCTGATGTATGGGATTTGCCTAAAAGTATTTCAGGAAAAAAGACTGGCAAACATTGATAATACTTTTGCTAGGAAACCACTTAGACATGGCTTGAACCCCACTGGTGATGTGGGGTTGGCCTTGAAGGATAGTATTTTCTGTGTGTATTTATACATTTCCATAATCACAAGTTTAAAAAAACAGAGAGTATTAGTGGCATCCCATTGGCTATAGAATATATAACACAACACATGTGCTTCAGACTCTCTATTTAGCCTTAAAATATGGCTAATAGTTATTTTCATCCCTTATACATCCTGTAAATTTTATGAGTTCCCCAAAACTCAAATTCTTGAGTAGATTCTTTTCACCTTCAGAACTTCATGGCTTCACCCACAACATTCCCATTCTCTGGGATGCCATGAGGGCTACCGTGCTGGTCACCTGTCCCTGCAGGGCTCAGCCGGGTGGTTCTTCTGTTCCACATGGTGTTGATGGAGCTCACTCAACAGTACTCAGTTGGCAGATGGGTTTCCCTGGAGAGCTGTGCTCCCGTGTCTGGCACCTTAGTGGGATTATCTGCTTAGTGGAGTAGATTCAGCTGAGATTGTCACCTGAAGGGCTTCCATGTGGCTTCCGTGCTGGTCTCTCCAGCATGAGGATCTCAGGATGGTTCCTAAAGAGAGACCCAGAGCTCTAGAAACACTATTCCAAGATCAGTTGTTCCAAATGACAAGAAGACAGAACTGCCAGTATCTCAAGGTCTTGGCCTAGAAAGTGACATGAATCTGTGCCACCATCTTCGAAGGATCAAAACAGTCACAGGACCCATCAGTTTTCGGGGCTGAGGGGGACAAAGATGTCATTTCTAAATGGGAAAATGTCAAAGAATTTGTGTCCATCTCTAATCCACCATAACTACCCATCCTTCAAGGCCAACAGGTCTCTCGTACTTCTTCCTTTTGGGCCAGTAGTATGTTTTCTTTTGAAATTTCTGTAACCCTTAGGTCCCCTGAATGTCCCATTCCACCTTGGATTTATTTGTGTACATTTTCTTTTCTCCAATGGATTTTAAGATTTGAGCCCCTCAATCTGTTTGCCCTGATTTTTTATGACCCCATAAAATGGAACACTCAAAAATATTTGACGAATGAATAAATGTTGCCTTCTAAAAGCGAATCTGTGGTCACACAGGTTGTGTATAAACAAGATCACCTTGTATGTTTCTGTTTTTTATTTTAAGTGTGATATCAGAAACATAGATGTTTCACATAACAAAAGCTCATAGCAGTCATTCGCTGATAGTAATAAGGAAGGACCATTGCATAGAGACCCCTGCCAAATGCCATCCATAGATATTGTCTACACTTATAGGGTGGCAACTGGGGGGTTAATTTTCCTGCTCAGTGGTAGGTCTTCAAAACTCCTTTCCTGTTTATTAAGCATATTTCCATGATGGAATTTTAATAACTTCTGCCATTTCAAATAACTGAAGCCAAAGGCAAGGAAAGTGGGAAAGTTTCCTCTCAATCCAAAAAAATATTGAGAAACACAAAGTCCTTATTATGTACAGTTCTGGCTCCCTGAAAGGCTCTGTAGAAGCAGGGCTCCTTAATTTGTAAGCAGGCCTCCTGATGAGGTGCCCAGTACACCCCACGGGCAGATGTGGTCCTTAGCATAGGTGACTGTAAATCCTCTGCTCGGGAGCCTGGAGACAGCCAAAAAGTTTTGGGGAAAAAAAAAAGGTTATTTGTATCTCCAAGTGACCTCCATGAGATAGGTGATGTGATCATAATAGATCATAATAGGCCAGTTTTCTAATCTCTTCATGCCTTGAATATGCAGCATCTTGACCCAAAAGATCCTAAAATCTGGAGGAGACCACAGAGCCCCAGAGCAGACTGGCACAGTGAAAGGGTAGCCACAGATGCCCACATTAGGACAACTCCCTGCACGCATTCCCCAAATTCCTTTTACCTGTGGGGCAATGGACCCTGGTGGGTTATTCGTACAAAGCCCAGGCATCCACTCAACCACTGCACACAGAGTATGGATTTTATAGGAGGAGGTCATGGTTCCAGAGGTGATGGACAGCAGCACTGGGGACCAGGACCAAAGCCAGAGGCCTGCTTCCCCCAGCTGGGTCCTATGGCAGCTGGGAACCAGCAAGGCCAAGCCACCACTGGGCACTGGTGGGACAGGCAGATGACAAAGGAACCAAGAGGAACCTCCAGGACCTAAGTGATCTCTGGCTTTATAAATGACTCAAAGCAGTCCCCTTGGCTTTTAACAAACATCTAGAATCCCAAAGATCAGGGACAGGGATTGTGTTGTGGTGCTTATCCTGTGGATCTTGGGGCGCCACTGATAGAACCCTACTGAATTCTATTTGGGGCCAAATAATTAGAGCTCCAACAGTGAAGTACAAGCAACACCCGCACGATCCAATCTGCAGAAATGCCCTGATTACTGTTGCTCTTAACGTTCATTTCCTTTTCTTTTTGGTGGTGTTTCATTTTGTTACCTATATATGTTGTTAATGACTGAGCACAGAATTTTAAGATAGCCTTGAACATGCACAGCTAGAGAGAAGATGTCATCCAGATTAGCCCCAGGTGAGCACTGGAGATTCGTATCTTCTGCAAAGGCACTGTATCTCCAACAGCTCTGCAAAATAAAAAATGTGATATGGCAGTAAGAGTAAAAGAGACTCCATTGATTGAGGGGAGAAAGCAGCAATGCCAGCCTCCCCTCCAAGCCTGTTACCCATCCTCGACGCCATCGGCATCTATGGGGACAAGGAGCTGCCCGGGGAATGCAAAGTCTCTGGTTTAAAGGCCACTTGATGAGTCCCAAGCGGGTCCTGTCCAGCTCCTGCAGGGTGGGCAGAAGCAAACCTCCCTTTTCCAGGTAAGGAAGCCACAGGCCAGCGGTTGTGACTTCCCCACAGGCAGTTGAAAATTTCCTGACTCTGTCCATGCTATTCCGTTGCTTGGGTCCATTTGCATTCTGGGCTCACCGGCAGTGCTGGGTGCTGGGCAAAGGAGTGAGGCCAATCCTGGTCCTCAGGGGCTGGCGGTCTGGTCAAGGAAGCAGCAGGTAGACACTGACATCACCAGAGCTGTAGATGGCACTTGGATTTTGCCAGCTGTTTGAAAGCTATCCGGGAACCGGCATTTTGAGGACTCCTAATAATCGAGATTCATCTTATTAGAAACAAGAGTGATAAAGGCTTCTAGAAGTGATTGATAGTCCCCAGAGCACCTTCACATGGAGTTCATTATTTTGAACCCATGGTTCAAGGGTGACATTCTTCCTTTCTGCCAAGTATGCTTCTTTTTTTTTTTTTTAAGCTTTTATTTATTTATTTGACAGGGAGATCACAAGTAGGCAGAGAGGCAGGCAGAGAGAGAGGGGGAAGCAGGCTCCCTGCTGAGCAGAGAGCCTGATGTGGGACTCGATCCTAGGACCCTGAGGTCATGACCTGAGCTGAAGGCAGAGGCTTAACCCCCTGAGCCACCCAGGCGTCCCCAAATATGCCTCTTTATCTTAAGATTCTGCTCAAGAGCCTTGTCTCACCCAAGATATTTACACAGGAAATTTCCTTTTCCCTTTGATGTTTATATCCTCTTAGCATATCAGTTTGAAATAGTTTAAGTATTTGCTTTGTGAGCTTTAGTCTTTGCTCTGTTTTCTCCCCTAAGTATGTGTGTTTCAGGGAGGGTAGGGGGAGTTGCAGTGTATTTTTGAGTCATTTTTCACACTGCATTTGTCAGACCCCTCCAGGCTTTGGATATACACTCCTGACTCATTGTTTACTCCCTGACCAGTGAACTTCATCCTTGGAGAGCCGCCTGGTGCTGCAGGGAGGGGTGGGGGAGCCCAGGCTGCTGGAGCAGCTCCAGGGGGAGCAGCTCCAGGAGCCCAGGCTGCTGGAGCAGCTCCAGGGTGGGGGGACTGTCATGGAGGTGGTTCCTAGCCGCCCTTTCCATTAGTCCTGTCTCTACTTTGGGGATTCTAGAGGTAGGGGAACTCCTGCACCCAAGCAGGAGTGACAGCAGTCACAGTCCACAGCCCCTGATGGCCACTGGGACCACTGGGTGAGCCCTGTTATCTTTCTCTTTGCTCTGATGGGCCTTGGGCACCAGTCCCCAGAAATGCAGCCCTAGGGCCCAAACAGTAACGAATTTCTCAGAGCCCCACTTCCTCTCATGCGATCGTCTGAGTTACTCAAATAGAACTTTCCAACTCTTCCCACCTGCCTCCAACCCTGAAAACTGAGTCTAAGAACATCTACATTCTCTAACGACTTTATTGAGCTATCACTGAGGTATAAGAAACTGAACTGCACATATTTAAAGTGTGTAATTCAAAGAGTTTTGACAAATGTACGCAGTGGCATAACCACCACCTAATCATGACAGAATATTCCAGCACTCCAAAAACGTTCTCGCGTGCCCCTTTGTAGGCATTCCCTTCTCTGGCCTCTGGCAACCACCGACCCACTTTGTACCACGGTGGATTTGCCTCTTCTAGAATTCCATATGAGGGGAACCATACGGTGCCCACTCTCAAGTCTGGTTTCTCTCGCTTACCATGCTGTTCTTTAATTCATTCGGGCCACTGCGTGCATTGGTATAGGGTGTTCCTTTTTACTGATGAGCTTTACAAAGAGTCCACTGTATGACTATGACACTATTTATTTATTTATCCATTCACCAGCAGATAAATTACTTGTGTTGTTCCCATTTAATGTGTTGGCCATTAAAACAAAACTGTTAGGAACATTCCCGTATACTTCTTTGTGTGGACACATTTTCACTTCTCTTGGGTAAATCCCTGGCTGGCAATGTCCGGGCCATACGGGAGTGTGTGCTTAGCTCCATGTTTTAACCTCCATAGTGATCCTGAGGGTGTGTGAGACTGTCTGTTCCTCCATCACATGGGCATAGGGAATAGTGAAAAGCCAGTAAGTCCCTGTCTTTAGGGGGCTTATGGTTTAGAGGGAGGACGTTTCTCAGAAAAGTATGTCAAGTTCTGGCAGGAAGGTAACTAGGCTTCATGGGCTCTGGTAGGCCATGTCATGAAGCCTGTTCCTGAGAGCAGGCCACCCTACATTCCTCTTCGTGAATGCTTCAGATGGTCGGGATTCCCCACTCCATGGAGAAGCCATTCCCATTCTAGAGAAGCTTTCATCGTTGGGAAGTTCATCCTTACTCGGGCTGCTTGCTGTCTATTCTCTCTTATAGACTCCCTACCCCCCCAACCCACGAACCCACCAGACTCTTCTTAGCTCTGTCATTTATATCAGACATTCACTTCCTCTGCCGTGGTCTTGCCTTGCTGACCCTCACGAGGCCATTTTTAGGCTGTCATTCGGATGACTTCCTTGCGTCCCATTCTCTGTGACATTCCCAGCTTACCTCCTGGGATTTTCCTCTGAAGATTACTGGGGACTGCCTCCAGGAGGTCACTGCTTTCCCTTTGGGGTTGTTGTCAGACTGAGCTGAAAGCCCTGTTCACAGAGTCCCTGTGTCTCTAGGGCAGTGCCCGTCCCCACCCTCTATGAAAGTTCCATTCCAAACCACTAACCCTTGCTTGCTCGTTAGTTGGTAACTCCGGTTCATAGAGCCAAAACTTGTTGCTTCACTGCTGTCTATTTGACTGTAAGCCTTGGACAGAAAGATAAGCATAACATACTCTATTTCAAGGACTCCCCATCTTCCATGTCCCCTTCACTAGAAGCTTCCCCACACGCCCTTGCTCCTGCCCTGAGTGGCCATGGTGGGTCACTTTCTCCTCCCTCATTTTCTGCTCCCTTTCCACCATCTTCTCCCTCAACAGGATTAGTCCTGATATTAACAATATTGACATAAATTCATAAAAGGAATACATGAGTTTCGGTCTTCTTGGTTTTGATTGCTTCAGAAGGAAAGGGATACCATTGTGGCCAGCAGAACACTGTGGGCAGGTGAAATCATTTTCTGTGGGTTTTCTGAGTGTGACCTGCTGGGGAAGGCCACAGACCCTGCCCCACTGATGGGAGCTGCCTCTGTAGATGCTGGCTTTGAGGTGGTGCCCTTTCCTGCCATCAGAGCTAAACTACTGAGGAGGCCAGAAAGCTAGCTATCTGCCCTTCCCAACACTGACCTCATGAGCGCATGTGCATAAATGCTTCAGGGTCATGGCGGGCTCCGCCCACATCCTGCCCTTCACCAAGTGGCGGGTGAGACCCCGGGCCTCCCACTGTGCTTGCTCATCTCTGGGATGAACTGCTGCTTCCTGTAGGCAAGCACCATTCCTCCTCTTTAAACAGGGTGGCCTCCGCACTGCTGTGACAGACAGCAGGGACCAGCCCCCTGGTCAAATTCAGGCTGCTACTCTTTTCTGTAAATAAAGGTTTATGGGAACATGGCGGCATTCCTTCATGTCTGTGTTGCTTTCACACCACAAGGGCAGGGTTGAGTTGTTGGGAGAGAGACCCTTTGTCCCTCAAGGCTAAGATCCTCCCTCGCTGGTCCATTACAGAGAAAGCTTGCCACCCCTGTCAGGAGGACCCAGTGCAAAGGGACCCCGGGAGGCCTCCTAGCCCAGACCTCCCAAGAATGAGCAACTTCTCTTTCTTCCCTCTGGGAAGCCAGCTGCCATGGAAGGAGTCTGGGGCCGTGCCTGAGGAAGCCCATGTGGATAGAAGCATTGTGAGTGTTTCTGCCCCTGCCAAGCACCCTGCTGCATGGAGCCCTGTACTGTGTCCAGGGAAGACCAGCAACAGAGCCACCCAGCTCAGGGCCATCATAAATATCTTTAGCAGATTTTCACATCAGCCAAAATGTGCTGTATTTAAGGAAGAATCTGCTTCATTGCCATGGAAGTCTGGTATCTAAATCAGCTGAATGTTTAGTTGGCCCAAGATTAATTGTCAAATATTGTGATGAAAAGGACTTTGATTAAGTACCACTGACTGTAGATTTGAATGAAACCAGTCATTTATACAAAGCTTAGAGGCAAATATTTTTTTCTGGATCAGCTTTTGCTTTTTCATCACGATTCCTGATGATGGCAAAGATGTGACGAGCCCACTAACGGAGACTTCAGTCATTCATCCTCTCTTGCTGCACACCCAATTATTCCTGCCAAGGAGACAAAGCCTTTCAGTGTCTCCAAAAGTATTAGACATTCAAACAGTTGGAGAATTATTTAAACAGCAGTTATTAAAGCTTTCTGGGCCAGGCTTATAGATAAGCCCCTCCCCTGTCTTCTTGCCTCTGGAAATGGGGAATTTAAAGCTTATTAATTGATATAATCAACTCCATATCAAACAGGGATGGCGCAATCTTTAGAACCGTAAGACAGTCGCTTCCAGAACTATCCTTGGGGCTTTCAAGTGTGGTATTGGCATTACTACTCTCATTCACAGAAGTCATTTGTCTTTTGGTAAACTCTGTGGCTTTGATTGTTTTCCCGAAAGAGGCATAGATGGAGAAGGGCATAGAGAAACTCCAGCGAAGAGCAGTCTCCAAAATGACTCCTCTGCTTGTGCGACCCCCTCCCCCGCAACGCCCATGCCTGAAACACTGACTGGGGGCCATTTCCTTGGTTTTCTCGAGCACTGACCTTCCCCATCCTAAGTAGCTAGGAGGGCCACACGTTAACAGCTACTCTCAGTCATCACTGTTTAAGATCAGTCTGGCTTTCTACAGGGAGAGCGTGTCTTGGAATAAGTGGCATGGAGAAGAGATCAGTGTCGCTGGAGAGGAGATGGGAAAGGCTGGACAGAAAGGACACACCCAGGGGTAGGTAGAAGCTACCTGGTTGAACTGGGGCGCTGGTTCTGGTATCCAAATGCCGTGGGAGGGGGGCTTGAACACATGGGTGGGAGGGCGCCCCATGCGCTTCTCTTTGCTCTGGTGACATGATGCTGGAACCACTGGACGCCTGGTAAAGCCCCATGAATACAGCCTGCCCAAACCTTGCTGGCTTAAAACTACAGAAAGCACAATGGGAGGCAGTATCAGGGGCCAAAACACAAAACCAGAAAACTAACCGACGAAAAAAGCAAAATAACAACCGAAGCAGAAACTCAAAAGGAAAAAAATGTGTTACAGGATTATAATCAGTAAACAGGCACTGAGTGGCAGGATGCATGTCATCAAACCCTCAGTTATGGAGTGAACCAAAGCGGTACTGCAAATGTTTTAGGCTTCGCTGCTGTGGGCAAGGGCCCAAATGTAGTGAATGTAGAAAGGCAGGCCATGGCCAAATACTTGTTATTATATATATATATATTTATATTTATATTTACATTTATATTTATATATAAAATATATTATATTTTAATATAATTTATTATATAAATATATATTTATATAAATATATTATATATTATATAATTTAATTATAACATAATATATATTATATTCTACACTAATGTAGAAACTATAATGCCCTGACATACAATTAAAATTCCATTACAAATAGACATGTACATATATACACACACAAATGCCTAAACAAAGAAAGAAACTTAATAAACTAACTTTTATGATCTGGAAATTAAAGCTATAGACAGTGTTGGGAAGTGGGTTCTACTTTTTAGCGTAAAGATGTTTATTCCATTAGTGTTCTAAGGAGCTTAAAGCAATGACAATGCTCAAAAAATTATTTTGCACATTTATGTGTTTATACATCACAACAAAACCACAAGAATTTAATGTCCCATGGGACTGTCACAGGGCTTTGCAGAGGGTAGGGCTTTAAATGTTTCTCTTTCTTTGGAATGAGACTGTCAAGAAACTGCTCAAGCCATGGGCCTTACACTAGAAAATGCTATAGGGAGCTCCACCCTCAAGTATATATAGTAAAGTAACTGGTACCAGATTTACTCTTTTGCTGTAAGTAACTGGAGGACTGAGCACAATATGGGAGACAATTGTTTCCAGACACTGAGCAACAACCAACACTGGACAGTGATTCCTCAACAGAAAGTAAGTAAATGAGGGAGCTTTACAATCACCCTATTAGGTTTTTTTTCCTTTTTTTTTTCTTTTTTTTTAAAGGATTTTATTTATTTATTTGACAGATAGAGATCACAAGTAGGCAGAGAAGCAAGCAGAGAGAGAGGAGGAAGCAGGCTCCCTGCTGAGCAGAGAGCCTGATGCGGAGCTCGATTCCAGGACCCTGGGATCATGACCTGAGCCGAAGGCAGAGGCTTTAACCCAATGAGCCACCCAGGCACCCCTCTTTGGTTTTTTTCATGGAGGCATTTTTTCAGACTGTAGAACAGAAAAGAGGGACCCAGACAGAGGATAGCAATCTCAATGACATGTGGACACAGTTTGGGGTTTAGGGAGAATTAAGTGGTTAGAATTTCCAGAGCAGAGTGCTAGAGAAAAAGGAGCTACAGAGTGAAAGAGCTCAAGACTCTGTATAGGGGTCCCCTTGAGTCTTTTGCTGAATATTGAGTAAACACATGGAAGGTGAACCTCCAGGGGGTGTTACGGGGACCTATCAGGGAATGATAAGCTGAAAACCACCTAAATTTTGCACAGAGCTTAAAGGCATTTGTGTTCTGAACAACCAAAATGGAAAGAGTTCATTGAGTACTGGGGCTCTCAGTAGTGAACCCAGCTGGGTCATGCCAGACAGTAGGACTAAATTAAGCCCTAGTGTAGAGCTCACTAATTGTTGCTGTTAGCCTACAGGCACAACCCTAAAACAAGCGTGTATTTGAAGGTGCTTTTATTAAAATGATTCAGAAGTAACAACTGTTTGCCACAATAGAACTCAATACTCTTTAGAGGAAGACAACAAAATCCCAGACACGCTATGACACAGCATGAAATCAAAATCACTGAGAAAAGGAAGATACAGGAAAAATGTGACCTATAACCATGGGAAATAAAATCATCCAATAGAAATAGGCCCAGGAGTATCAGAAAAGATGATGGTATTGGCAAATGAGGAATCTTAAAAAGCTGTAATTGAAAGGAAAATGTGGCCACAAAGAAGAGAGAGATGAAGTGTAAATATAAAAAGACTCAAGAGAAAATTTAAGAGCCAAACAATACAATAACTAAAATTTTTAAATTGCTGGATATACTTAACAGCAAAGTAGATACTGGAAAAGAAAAGATAAATGATCCAGAGATCAGAGCAATAAATACTACTCAAACTAAGGTGCACAGAGAGAAAAAAAAAAAAAAAAACGAAGAAAAATAAACATCAGTGAAGAAAGGCATAATACCAAGTAGCCATATATATTTTCCAAATCTGAAGAAAACAGTATCAACCCACAAATTCAATAAACTCAAAATCCCTAAATGGGCAGGACAGACACAAAGAAATCCACACAAAGGCACATTATAATTAAATTTTTGAAAAACAGTAATAAACCAGAAATCTTAAAAGCAGCCAGAGGTAAAAATATCAGCTATAAGGTAATGATGATAAGAATTATCACTGACTTCTTGTAAGAAACAATGCAAGTCAGAAAGCAATAGGATATCTTTTAGATGCAGAAAGAAAAACACTGTCAATCTAGAACCAAAATTCAGAGAGTCTTTCAAAAATGAAGGCTAAGTGAACTTCCTCAGACAAAAAAAACAAAACAAGCAAGCAACCAAAAAATACACAGATAAGATAATTGCCAGTAGACCTACACTTAAAGAAATACTAAAAGACGTTGGCTAAGTGGTTGTCTTTGGCTCAGGTCATGATCCCAGAGTCCTGGGATCAAGTCCCACATCCACTCCCTGCTCAGCGGAGGGCCTGCTTCTCCCTCTCCCTCTGCCTGCCACTCGGCCTACAGTGCTCTCTATCTCTCTGCCAAATAATCAAATAAAATCTTAAAAAAAAAAAAAAGAGGTTCTTGAGACTTACACCAAAATGATGCCAGATGGAAATTCAGATCATTAAAAAACAACGGAAGGCAACAGAAATGGTAAGATATGGAAATAAATGTGAGATTATTTTTCCCTCTCTTAAAATTTTTCCTCAAAATAAAATTGACATTTAATATGAAAGTAACAATACTGTGGATTTGATTGAATACTGGGGTAAAATGTTTGAGAACCACAGCGGAACAGAGGGAGGGGAAAATGGAAATGCCTCGTGGAAAATTTAACACTCTACGAACTGGTGACCTATGGAGTCAATGGCATTCCGGTCAAAATCTCAGAAGACTTTTACATAAAAATTGACAAAGCTGATTCCAAAATTTATAAAGTAACACAGGTTATTCAGAATAACCAAATCGATTTTGAAAAAAGAAGAAAGAAGTTGGATGACTATTGTATCTGAGTTCGGGGAGTATGACAAATCTGTGTAAACAAGACAGTGTGGTATTGGTGTTAAGAATAAACATATAGATCAATGGAATAGGTTGCATGAATAAAAGTAAATCAACATGTATATGTTATGTGTTGATTTTCAATGGAGGTGCCAAGATAATTCAATGGGGGATAAATTCGACTCCACTAAAATAAAAAAAAAATTCTGTTCTTCGAAAGATATTAAGATGTTGAAAAAATTCTAAAGTTAGGAGCAAAAAGGACTGGATTAAAGAGAGAACTAGCCAGTTCCAGTTGCCTAGGACAGGGAAACACAAGAAAATAAAAATGCAATATGTGGGAACACTAGTGGTTCTCCAGGATGACATTGAAAGTCAGAAGGAGGCTGGGGGGAGGTGGGGTTGGGGTACTGCCGTCCCAAAGGCTGGGCTGGTCCACTCCCTTTTGTCAGCTCGAGATGTAGATTATATTAATTGATTTCCAAATGTCCAACCAGTCTTGCCTGCCTTGGATAAATTCCATTTGGTTGTGGTGTATAATTTTTTTCACACACTGTTGGATTCGATAGGCTAATCTTCTGTTGAGGATTTTGTATCTATGCTTATGAGCGATACTGGTCTGTAGTTCTCCTTTCTCATGTTGGCTTTGCCTGATTTTGGTAGTAGGGTCATGCTGGTCTCATAGGATGAGTTAGGGAATATTCTTTGGCTTCCAGCCTCTGAAAGGTGAAAGGGTTTTCCTAATACAGTTACTTTCTAGGTAATCGAGTTCCCAGGATGGGGCTTGACATGTGATGGCACTAAGATAGAGCTTGTTTCATTTTGGCAACATTTCTAATATGAGGTCATGTATTTGAAGTCAACTATCCATTAGACTCCATTAAAGGTCATCTTAGCCTGGCTCTAGAACTCATTTGATCACCAGCAAGAAAGGATGAGGGGTTAGAAAAGAAGAATCAAGGAAAGGAGGGAGGGTAGGAGACAGAACAAAAGAGAGAACTGAAAAATCTTGTATGTGCCTAAACAAGGCATTTATCTGTTCGTTTGTTTATGAAAGAGTGCATGCAATCAGAAAGAGGGGAGGGCACAGGGAGTAGGAGAATCCTAAGCAGGCTCAACACAGGGTCAGACTCGGGGCTCAATCCCAGGGCCCTGAGGTCAGGACCTGAGCTGAAATCAAGAGTCGAATGCTGAACCAACTGAGGCACCCAGGTGTTCCTGTACAAGGCATTTAAAATATATGCTGTAATTTCGTTTCTACAGTAACCACAGAAGCAGCGTAATTCTCCAGGCTGACCAAGCCGCACAGTAGTGCGTGCATCCCATCTTCCAACACCCAGCCTGTTCTTCCCACTGTTGCATAAATCATCGCGCTTTCAAATAGTTCAATGCAAACTTTCAAATATTTTTGAACTTAGTCTGAATTACAGTAAGCCTTTCTGAGACTTTCCTGAGGCCTGGAAAGAAATGGTATGAAGGAAGGAGAATGTGGATGGAGAGACATTAATAAATGAGCTTATTAAATCGTATTCCAATCTCTGAAGACCCAGCAGTCTCACCTCCCTCGGGCAAACTGCTGTCTTCCGAAAGGTCAAGATTGTCATGGCTTTCTGCCCTTCTGGTGTCAGGGAAATGTCAAGATGCCCTTCTCATAGCAGTAAATCTTCACCGGGGTTGTTGTAGGGAGAACACCCAGGAAGGTTGGGGGACACTTTGTGCCTCTCCGACAGTCACAAAACTTTCGCTAGTAGTTTGCACAAAACTCAGCAAGAGCTATTCCTGTTCTTTCACATCAGACAGCAAATGACGGAAAAGCTCATCAAGGGGGTTGCCTGGTGGCTGGGTCTGTTAAGCCTCTGACTCTGGATCTCAGCTCAGGTCTTGATCTCAGGGTCATGAGTTCGAACCCCTGCCTTGGGCTCCGTGCTGGAAATGAAGCCTACAGAAAGAAAGAAGGAAGGAAGGAAGGAAGGGAAGAAGAAAAGCTTAGCGAGGGTTTCGGGGCAATCGGTGAGAATCAAGACAGAATGTAAATTGCAGAAAGTAACTGAGTCTCCCCACCACCCCCACTCAGAGGCTCCCAAATGATAAAGGCGAATAACAGAATTCACAGGATAGAGTCAGACTCTTGTTTATTATTTTCTTTAATACTTAATTGTGATTATTGGTGCCAGATCTTCTTCTCATCATCTCACTTGATTTTTATATCACAGGGCTTGTCCTGATCGCTCTCTGTTTTGTCTTTCCTTTTTAACCTCTAGCAACAACCTCCTGAGTTCACTGCTCCTGCTTCTTAAAGTGCACGCTCTTCGTGAATCTGCCTCTATCTCTGTGTCCAAGGGAAGGGCTATTTCAAGGTCAGCATCTTGCATCAAGCTTAGATTAGATTACAAGATTCTGCAGCAGCCACAATCTCAAGAATCACAAGGGTTAAAAATGGAAAAAAGAGCGAGTAAGGTTATTCCTTACACTGTCAGGGTTGGAAATTTTTGAGTCAAGTATTTTAAAAAGAAAGAAGATGGTTTTTCAGAGTAGAAAAGGTAGAACTGAATGAAATACGAAAGAGAACTTGTGTGTCAGCTGCCTCCTGGAGGCTACTTCTGTGCATAACGTGACCCATGGCCTGCTTCGACGGACAGGGGTAGCCCTTGTCCCCTGCCCCCTGCTTCTCTACTCCCATGGCAATGTTTATGGTCTACGCCTACCAGATCCATCTTGTCCTTCAACTGCTGTCACTCCTATGAAACTAGTTCCCTAACTGCTGTCCAAAGTTGTTTATCAGTGGTCAATACTGGTCCATACCAGAGGATATGTTTCCCAAGTGTATCATTCAGAGTGTGCTAATTCAGAGATCTGGCTTAATTTTTAAAGCTTTTTCAAGCTTTTGATTTAATTTTTTTTTAAGTATTGGAATTTTTAAAAAATTTTTAAAAAGATTTTTTTGTTTCGGGCACCTGGGTGACTCAGTCGTTTAAGTGTCTGCCTTCAGCTTGGGTCATGATCCCAGGGTCCTGGGATCAAGCCCCACAGGATCGAGCCCCTGCTCAGTGGGAAGCCTGCTTCTCCATCTCCCACTCCCCCTGCTTGTGTTCCCTCTCTCGCTGTTTCTCTGTCTCTGTCAAATAAATAATAAATAATAAATCTTTTCTTAAAAAAGATTTATTGTTTATTCATCTATCTATTTATTTATTCATTGGGGGTCCTGGGGTAGGAACAGAGGGAGAGGGAGAAAGAATCTTAAGCAGACTCCCTGCTGAGCCCAGAATCCCATGCGGGACTCAATTTCACAATCCTGAGATCATGACCTGAGCCTAAATCAAGAGTCAGACACTTAACGGACTAAGCCACCCAAGTGCCCCCAAAATTATTGGAATTGGAGGGAAACCAGTAAACAATAATACCCCTTCCCCAGTCTAGTTATGAGACCAAATGAGAGAGGCACAGAAATCAGACATATGGAGATTAAAATATCACCCCCATTACAGATAAAGGCTAGGTTGGAGAAAGAAGATCAAGGTGGCAGCCAAAGGGCTTGCCAATACTGAATCCCTGAGTTGAACCTACCCGCCCCACGTGGGCAGCACTGAATGTCACAAGCCTGCATCACTTGGCTCTGGTTAAGTCTTCTTCCCTGCAGAGAAGGGAGGATGGACAAGAGATCAGGGGTATTGCTTTACTAGAATTATCTCCACATGGAAACCAAGCTAGAAGTTCATAGTTGTATGATTTCAGTAAAGAAATGGGAGTGGGGCTTACAGATACTCATAGATGTGTACAGAGAAATCATACAATAAGTAAGTTTGTTACTCAGTCTGGTAAACATAAATGTAGAAACTCTCAAATCTTCTAGGGTCAGGTTTATAAAAACATCAATCATCTAAGAAATACCCTTAATCTTGGAAGTAATAAAAGGAAAGAACTTTGGGACCGTGGAACACTGGAAAGGTACAAATAAAGGAAAAGGTGATAATGAAGTATCTATCCACTAGCCAAGTCAGAAGGCAAAGGCTGAGGCTTAGGCCATCTTGCCCTGGAAAGCGGGGTAGGGGAGCAGATGGTCACCCTGAGATGGATGGAGGTATCTGAAAGACATCATTTTGCATGACTGCTGAGGCCAGAAGTGGGACCAGGTGAGTGCAGGTTATAAGGATGCAGACTTCAGGTCATCGTAGGGAATGGGACCACTGGACAATTAGCAAGCTTCCTATTCCAGGAAAAGACAGAGCTGTGATCAGATGACCATTTTCAGGAATGCTCAGAAAGTACGCTTGAGCCACATGGTTGGTGAGTGAGATTAGTTATTCTCAGATATCTTGGTCTTGAGATCTCTTTACATTCTTAAAAACTATTTAAAGGTCCAAAGAGGCTTTGTATAGGTAGGTTATATCTATTAACATTTACTAAATTTGACATTAATTAAAAGAGGTAACATTAAAGTATCTAATTCACATAAAACAGTAAACCCATTGCATGTTAACTAAATGATATTTATGAAATATATTTATGGCATTATTTTACATTTTTGCAAACCTCTTTCATATCTGGCTAAATGGGAGATGGCTAGATTCTCATGCCTTCTGCACTCCCTCAGTTGCAATATGTTAGCTTGGTTGAAGGGCATGAAAAAATCCAGCCTCAACAAATATACACTTAAAGTAAGGTGGAGTACTTTACATATGCTTTTTTGGATCATCGTGGACGTTCTTCTTTGTTATTACTCCAAAACTTAGAAGGCATAGTTTCTCAAAGGTAAGCTGCAATGAGAAATTTCTAATCGTATCAATAAGCTTTTCTTACTGTCACATTAAAAATGCACTGATCTGTCCTCCGATCTTTCACTCACTTAGGATTTTTTAATAACATGCTGAATATTGTTATGAGAAAAGAGTTTAACATTGCAGATCCCCTAGAAGGGCATAAGGAATCTCCAGGGGTCTGCAAACCCCTCTTTGAGGACCACTGCACTAGAAAACTCTCCCTGATGGTCAGTGCTAAGGTTTTATGAAAGAACTATCACAGCTCGAAGAACTCTCTCTGTAGGGGAGTACAGCTAACATCAGGTGTGTTGCAAGGAAGAGAAACCCACTTAAAGGAATTCAAGTGAAAACAAAAATTACCTAAAGTTTCCTCTGAGCAATCTTCTCAGAAATGCCGGGACAGGAAATACAGTCATGCTGCTCTTGGGCTGGACTTGAACTTTGAGGATTGACCCTATTGTCTCCTTGCCTGGAGTCACGAGGTTTCTCTTCTCCACCCAGGTCTGCTTGCAGACTTCCATGTCCTGCATCTTCCAAGGCCTTCTAGACGGAATGGTGGCTTCCCTGTTCCTCCATACCACTGGGGTCACCGTGCCTTCAATTTACCCGGGAGCTGATGTCAGCTCTAGTGCCATGAGACTTTTCAGTTCAAGAACCATCTTCTCTCACGGTCTTGGGTTCCCAATTCCAAACTCCCACGAGAGACAGAGAGAACCTGATGGGCTCAGCCTGGTTTTTGGACTGGGTCCGGGGACCAGCCCTGGGCCCAACCGCCCTGGCCAGGGACGCTGGGTGACCAGGGACAAACACGGTCCCAAACAGGCAACACAAAGCGCATCTCTTCTATGTGAACTGGGAGTTGTGTGCAATTAGAAAGTTTAAAATGTAGGAACGCAAGCAGAGACAGCAATAAGGGACATATTAGAGCAACGGAAGAAGACAGTGTGGCATGGCACGGCAGTTTGGTGTTATTTCCTATTTAGTGGCAGTAATAGCACTAGTTGGTATTTACTGAGGTCATATCGTGGTACTCCTTAAGCAAAGCACTTGGAGTATTTTCCTTGTTAAAATAAAATGAACGAACAAACAAACAGGAAAAAAAATCCTAAATATTAGGCTCTGTTTTGGTTCCTGATTTAGCATAACGGTTAGGAGTATGGGCCTCGGAGCCAAACTGTCAGAATTCGCACGGCTGTGTGACTTTGGCACGTTCTCTCAACTCTTCACACCTCGGCTCTTTTCTCTGAGGCAGCTGGCTCCCCCCAGGAAGAACGTGGGGACCTGAGAGGGTGGGCTGAGGGCAGAGATCCCAGATTTCCTAACTCTGCTCTCAGGAGGAGACAAGCCAAATGATGGAATGAGGAGCAAGAGGAAAAGGCTCTGTTTGTCATGAGAAAAGGAGTCTGTTGGGGAAGATCAGAACGTCACTCAGACATGTGGGGGTCAAGTCCCCGCACTGCCAACTTTCTTACCGACTCTGCCTCTGTTTCCTTGTCTGCAAAACAAGATCCTCTCATGAAGGGATAGATGTGAAGTCTAGGACACAAAGCTGTGTGTGGCTAGTGAGAATGATCCTGTGGGCAGAGCCTGCTGTGATCTGCTAGGACCCACCTCCAGGAAGCAGGTCTGTGTTCATCCCCCACCCCCCAGCCACCGGAATATCACACACACGCCCTCGACTCTCACACTGTCCCGCATCCCCATGGACGGTCTTTGCCATCCATGATGCAACCTATTTCAAACGGCTGATCCTGCCCAAGTGCCTGGCCTCTGGAAATGACCTTTGCTTGCACCGTAACAAGCTGTCCCTACTCGAGGGGCCCCTTGAATTTGGGAGAATGGAACACATAGTGACCAGCTGGTGGGAGAAAGGGCTTGAAACCCCTGAGTTTGACCAACAGGCTTGAATGGTGATGTCTCCTGAAAGGCCATTTTCATCCAGCATTCTGCTTCCATCCCAATGGCTATTCCTAAAGGTCTTCAAATCATGCTATGGGCCCTGGCTGTGAGAGTGGCGGCCCCAGTGTCAGACCGCCCTGTTCCCTGGGGACAGAGATTGCAAGCAGATGGCCGGACACTTTCTAAGTAGCAATGATTGAATGAGTAGCCAAATGATGGAGTGGCGACAACAGCCTAGGGAGAGGGGGCCCCGGGAGCCATTCCTTGCAGGTGATAAATGTTATTCTCCACAAAGGAGATTAACTGTGGGGATGTGCTAAGCCAGAAGAGGGGAGAGCTTGAGAAAACAGGACACTGAACCCTGGGCTCGGCGTCTGAATGTCCAGGTGTGAGTCCCGGTCTCCTACCTACTAATAATGGGGCAGTGGCCACAGCTGCTTCCTCATCTGTAAAGTGGGGTCCCTCTTATTATCTTCCTCGCTTACTTACTCACATGGCTGTGGAGAGAGAAAGAATTCTAGGAAAACTCCATATGTGATTTCTGATTCTTCTGTGGCTTCTTGCCACCTTGTGCAGTGGTGTGTGTGTGTGTGTGTGTGTCTGTGTGTCTGTGTGTGTGTGTGTGTGTGAGAGAGAAAGAGAGAGAGAGAAAGGCTGAGAGATTATTTCCTATGGCCACTCTAACAAATTACCACAAACTCAGTGGCTTAATTCAACCCACATTTATTTTCTCACTGTTGTGGAGGCCAGAAGTTGAAATTAGTTTCACTGGTTCAAAATCAAAGTGTCAGTTGGGCCAGGCTCCCCCCACAGGCTCTAGGGGAGAAGCCATCTCCCTGCCTTTTATAGCTTCTAGAGATGGATTCCATGAATTCCTTGGCTCATGGTTCGGGTATCTGTCTTCCAACCCAGCAAACAACACAGCATCTTGCCTTTGCTGTCAGATCCCCTGATCTTCTGGGTCTAACGTCCCCAAGTCCCTTTCCCGAGGACCACTGCAATGACACCGAGCCCACCCAGAGAATCCAGAACAAGCTCCCGTCTCCAGATCTCTCACTGAATCACACCTGCAAGATCTTTTTTTTTTTTTTTTTTTTTTTTTACCAAATAAGAGAATATTAACAAGATCCAGAGATCAGGACACGAACAACTTTGGGGACCGTGGTTCAGCAATAGTGCCACATACACCCCAAGAGATGCAGGGAGTGAGGGGGAGCCCATGCAGAGATGGGGAGGGGACAGGCTATTTCCAAAGCAAATCCCACCTGATGGCCCTCAGTAGTCACTCTGTGGGTTGGTGGAGGGAAGGCAGGATGGCAGTGGGGTGACCGTCATACACTTGGGTCTGGACCGCAGACCAGTGATTCTCCAAGTGTGGGCCCAGGACCAGCAAAATCAGCATCCCTTGGGAACTTGATAGAAATGCAAACTGGGAGTTTTTAAAAATTTCTTATTTTATTTCCTTTTAATTCTAATGTACACCTACAGTGTAATATTAGTTTCAGGTGGACAATATAGTGATTCCACACTTATATACATCACCCAGTGCTCATCACAACAAGTGCCCTGCTTCATCCCCATTACCTATTTCACCCAGCCCCTTTGTCCCCGGCTCGGATAACCATCAGTGTGTTCTGGATAGTTAAGAGTCTGTTTCTTGATTTTTCTTTCTCTCTCTCTCTTTTTCCTTTGCCCCTCTGTTTTGTTTCTTTAATTCCACCTATGATGGAAATCATAGGGTATTTGTCTTCCTCTGGCTTATTTCACTTAGCATAACATTCTCTAGTTCTATCCATGTCATTGTAAATGGCAAGATTTCATTCTTTTTTATGGCTGAGTAATATTCCATTGTATACATATATACCATATCTCCCTTATCCATTCATGAGTCAGTGGACATTTGGGTTGCTTTTGTAATATGGCCATTGTAAATAATGATGTTGTAAACATAGGCATGTGTGTATCTTTTCACTTAGTGTTTTTGTGTTCTTTGAGTAAATACCCAGTAGTGTGATTGCTGGGTCATAGGGTAGTTCTATGTTTAAGTCTTTTGAGGACCCTCCATACTGTTTTCCACAGTGGTTGCACCAGTTTGAGAAATGCAAAATTTTGGACCCCATCACAGACCTCCTAAATCAGAAACTCCTGGGTGGTTTAGCAAGTCCTGCAGAGGATTCTGATGCTTTCTTTTGTTAGCTCAAGTCCAAGCCAAGGTCCTCAGAAGGAAGGGTAGGACAAGGCCTGTGTTCAGGTCCTGGGGCAGAGGTTCTCACCAGAGCTGCACAATTAAAATCGTTTGGGAAGCTTTTTAAAAAATAACAGGTGGATCAGGACCTCTAGGATAGTCTTTTAAAATTTCCAGGTGATTATAATATGTGTGAAAATTAATTTTAAAAACCTCTGCTGGAGTCTGGAAGGCCTATGGAGGGAGCTTTCATGTCCCACTGCTTGTCATCAGTTACCGGGAATAGGAAGAGATGACCAGGCACCTCCAACAGGAAGGCAATCCCATTACCACCCCAGCAGGAGGAAAGAAGGTTTTCTCCTGCATCAGGGCAAGCCCAGGCTGTATAAAGTGTCATAGCTCAGCCAATAACAAGGCCTTGTCCCCCGAGACACCTACTTTCCTCCAGTGAGCTTTTTTTTTTTTTTTCTCAGCTCATCACTTCCTTACCCCACCCTTATGGCGATAAAAGCTTTTCGTTTCATGTAACTCCTTGGAATATCCTTGCTAGATGAAATGTTGCCCTATTCATGAATCGTTTGATAAAGCCGATTAGATCTTCAAATTTTCTCAGTTGAATTTGTTTTTTAATACATACAATCAAATTTTGGAGCCACTCCTGGCATATGATCGCCATGCCACAATTTGGCCTTGTGGGGAAGAATTGGGTGTTCCTGAATCACTGGTTCTCAAACTTGAGCCACCGTCGGAATCACTGGGAGGTCTTATTAAAACCCAGATGGCGGGACCCACACTGAGCTGCTGATGTAGCATGTCTGGGGTGGGACCTGAGAATGGACATTTCTAGTAAGTTCCCTGACTGTGGTGATGCTGCCGATCCAGGGACCCCATTCAGAGAGTCAGTGCACTAACATGTAATTTTAATACCAAAAGCTCACCCAAAATACGCTTTCCGATCCAAGTTAAGAACCACAGAGTCTAAAAGCATTAGAAATTAATTAGATTCTTTTCCCTGTTTTGTTGTTGTTGTTTTTAGGGAAAATGCCATTGGAATTTAGCTATTGACACTGTGATGGCTTTTCAAGAAGATCAAAGAAATATTATAGAAATGGAGTTTAAGGGGGCAGTAAAGAGAGAAGGGCATTAAAAACAGGTAGGATGGTGAAAAAGACTCAAAATGACACTACCTTGCTCATAAATTTTCTGACACCTGACCATGATGAGGAAGAGAGAAAGAGAGAAACAATAGTACTGATTCAGAGTGATGCTCTTAAATTAGTGAATAATCCGGTATTCAGAGACAACTATCAGGTTCTAAATAAAGGGATAGTTTTTGGGTTGAGTCAACAATTTAAAGCAGTATCTACCCAGACATCATCTGGTGGTCCCATCTACCCCCTTGATGTCTAGGTTTCCTCCTCTTGAAACCATCCATCTTAGGCCTATTTAATCAATCCAACGCTTTCCTGAAGGTTCTTCTTAATCTCCAGGGAGCCTAAGTCACAGCAGACCCTTAACATGACTTAAAAGCTTGGACTTGGGGCACCTGGGTGGCTCAGTGGGTTAAAGCCTCTGCCTTTGGCTCAGGTCATGATCTCAGGGTCCTGGGATTGAGCCCCGAATCGTTGGGCTCTCTGCTCAGCAGGGAGCCTGCTTCCTCCTCTCTCTCTCTGCCTGCCTCTCTACCTACTTGTGATCTCTGTCAAATAAATAAATAAAATCTTTAAAAAAAAAAAAAAAAGCTTGGACTTCCCTCGTTCCTCTTCATTCCAACATGAAAATCAGTACTTCCACCAAGTTTCTATTAAAAATTTAGAAATTTGCCCCTACCCCGAGTTTCATGACTAAGGAGAATTTACTCAAGGCTCGGGGGCCAAGGAACTTTCTTGTGCCTCAACAAGATTTTCCTGCTGCCGTCTGTCTGACTCTCTAGTCTCATCTCTCCACTTCTTGCTTCAATCCCTCTCACGGACAGAGTATGTCCTTGTGCAAAGCATAGCCTCGCCTTGCCTCCCACCTAGGGCTGGGGGCTCACCCTTGGTTCCAAAACATCAAAAGCATCATTGAAGCATCACTTTCAAACAGGTTGTCAGATTTCTGATGAAATTTTAGAGGAATTCTGAACAAAACCTTGTATAAATTTATAAATATGACTATAGTGTATTTTATAATATACTATAAATATTAGTATTAGCCAAATTCATCCATTCTGTTTTAATTTTTTATTTATTTGACAGAGAGAGAGATACAGCCAAAGAAGGAACGCAAGCAGGGAGAGTGGGAGAGGGAGAAGCAGGCTTCCTACAGAGCAGGGAGCCAATGCGGGGCTCGATCCCAGGACCCTAGGATCACGACCAGAGCCAAAGGCAGTTGGTTAATGACTGAGCTACCCAGGCACCCCATTCTATTTTTAATAGACTTTGTATTTTAGGATAGTGTTAGAGTTTCTAGTCACTTGGAAAGCTACTACAGAGAGTTGCCATATACCTCACACCCATTTTCCCTATCATTAGCCTCTTACACTACTGTGGTATATTGGTCATGATTAATGAAACCAACAGTGATGCATTATTATTATTAAGTCCATGGTTTATTCAGGTAGGCTTAGTTTTTACCTAATGTCCTTTTTTTTTTTTTTCCTTTTTAAGACTTATTTATCTTAGAAACAGAGAGAAAGAGAGAGAGAGAGCACGGGCAGGAGGGGCAGAGGGAGAGAGAGGCAGAATCTCAAGCAGACTCTCAGTGAGTGGGGAGCCTGACTCAGGGCTCAATCTCATGACCCTGAGATCATGACCTAAGCCAAAACCAAGAGTCAGACATTTAACTGACTGCCTCACCCAGGAGCCTAGCGAATGTCCTTTGTATGTCCCACTATCTCCTCCAGAACACCATATTACGTTGAGTTCTCATGTTTCCATAGGCTTCTCTAGAATGTGACAGATTCTCAGACTCTCCTTGTATTTAATGACCTCTTCAGTTTTGAGAACTGGCCAGGTAGTTTGTAAGTTTCTCAATTTAGATGTTCTTCTCATCATTAGACAGGGTTTATGGGATGTGGGGAGGAAGACCACAGAGGTGAAGTGTCTTATTTGTCATATTATGTCAGGGGTACATGCTACCAACATGACTCATCACTGATGAGCTTGACCTTGACCACCTTGCTGAGGTAGTGTTTGTCAGGCTTCTCCACTGGAATGTTGTTCTCCCTGCTTCACCCCACCTTTTCCATCCTGTCCTCTTTGGAAAGAAGTCACTAAGCACAGCCCACACTTAAGGGTGGGAGTTATGCTCTACCTCCTTTGATGGGGGGAGGAGTATCTACATAAATTATTTGGAATTCTGGATAGGAGACTGGCCTATCCTTCTCTCACTCATTTATTTATTCAATAATTTATTTTGTACATATGGACAAATTTTACAGTTTGGCTTGTAATGTGACATAATTTTGTAGCTAAAATTATCCTAGCCTTGGTCATTCTTTCAGTTGGTTCCTGTGTATATTTGACATAGCTCCATCCTTTTGGTTTTTTGGAGCTCTTCTTTATTTTCTTCCACTACAAGATGCTCCACGTTCATCTCCAGGAAATATACTCCCTGCCTCATCCCTAGACTCAGCCATTTCTCCAAGGAGCCTGGTTACTCTTATTAAAGAATGGTATTAGAAACCAAGGTCTGAGCATGAGGTGTGCTCAATGCTGCTGGATTATCATTGGTTCTAGGCCCCCTCAACAGGCAGAGTATGGAGATCCGTGAGTGTGCATTTACCCACATGTGCACACAGCCAAGATTCTTTCTACATTTATCCATCTGTATCTAGAGTAAATTCAGTATGAGTCCACACTGACATCTTCTACTGACTCACTCATGAATTTAGCCAAATCAATCCTGCCATTGTTCATGCTAGGCTTCTCCTTGCTTAGCTGTAACCTCTCACTCCAATAGAGAGAAGGCTGGCTCCCATCTTCCACCACTTTTACTTATTCTTGTAATCCAAGTATATATGTAGAGCAGCATCAGAATTGTTAAACCCTTCACTGGCAAGAAACAACTTTATCAACTAGAGTACAATGCCGACATACAGGTTCTTCTGTCTTTGAGTTTACAGACTCTACTGTACTCATTCCCAGATTTACTCAGGACAGCACTTTCTCCCCCACCTTTTTTAGCGAGATTATGTCATACATTTGTAACACAGTTAAATTCTTCTCTCAATCTGTGTTGTATCCTGCAATCCTCTAATCTCCCGATTAATTATTTTTAAAAAAATTTTTTAAAGATTTTATTGATGTATTTGACAGACAGAGATCACAAGCAGGCAGAGAGTCAGGCAGAGAGAGGGGGGGAAATAGGCTCCCCACTGAGCAGAGAGCCCGATGCGGTGCTTGATCCCAGGACCCTGAGATCATGACCTGAGCCGAAGGCAGAGGCTTAACCCACTGAGCCGCCCAGGCGCCCCTGATTAATTCTTTATAATCTGCATACATTTAGGTTTACTCTCTGTGCTATTAGATCCTATGGGTTTTGATAAAGGCATTGTGGCTTGTCTCTACCAGCACAGTTTCATGCAAAATAGTTTTACAGCCCTAAAATGGGCTTCTCCTGGGTGCTTTTCCTATTCAGCCCTCCTCCTTCCTAAGCCCTTGGCAATCACTGATCTGTTTCTCACCTCTGTAGTTTTTCCTTTACTGGAAATTCGCATGAATGGGCCCACAGAGTATATAGTTTTTTCAGACTGGTCTTTCACTTAGCATAATGCAATTAAGATTCATCCTGTTAAGTGGATTGATAGCCTATCCCCTTTTAATCTCTGAATAATATTCTCTTGTCTGGATGTGCTACCATTTTTTTATCCATTCACCCATTGAAGGACATCTTGCTTGCTTCCACGTTTCAACAGTTATGAATAAACATGCTATAAAACATATATGTACAGAGTTTTGAGTACCTGTAGGTTTTCAAATCAGTAGGGTAATTACTCAGGGTGCAATTGCTGGATCATATAGTAAGAGTATGTTTAGATTTGTGGAAACTGTCAGACGGTCTTCCAAAGTTACTGTACCATTTTTCATTTCCACCAGCTATAAATGAGAGTTCCTGTTGCTCCACATCCTTACCAGAAATTACTATCATCAGTTTTTTGGATTTTGGCCATGCTAAAAGTGTGGACTGGTGTCTCATTGTTTATTGTGTATTCCTTTTTTTTTTTTTTCCCAATTCATGTTGAAGTGTGGCCAGTTTGGAGCGTGGAACAATTTTTAACTGGCCCTGGATTTTACATCACTCTTAAAGGCATGATTTCAGCAAGGCCAAAGGGATTAATGGATAGCAGAATTCCCCAGTTCTTCAGCCGTCTCTGTTAGTTCAGATAATTTGGTTAAGGGAATTCAAGTTCAAGGGAATTTGTTAGTATGTAAACAGAAGCCCTGACTTGTTTAAGGAGGGGCTGGGGGTGTCTTCATGTAAATCAGGGGAAAACAAAGTGACCAGAGAATGGAGTGGAACACAGGACCCCCTTTGGTCAGGGCAAAAAAATAAAGTTTTAGATCACTCCTTAAGATATTTGAAGTCAAGAAAAATATACGTAGAAAGGCAAAACTCTGTTCCATAAGAAGATAATGCTGAAGAGTGGAATTTTCACCATGTACAGGGCCATTCGCTCATGAACAAAGAACCAAGAAGTAAAAAGTCCATCCTCCATCTCTCATGAAATATTTCACCATTATAATACTCTCTGCAGTTGGCAGAAAGTTAAAAATGCCTTCTGCTGAGAGCTGCTGGTCAGGTGGGGACTGGGAGATCCAGCCCATGCCGATCCCAGCTACTCTCCCCTCACTGGCTAACGATCCTATGACCCGTCGGGTCCTCAGCCTGTCCAGCTCTTTCAGCAGCCCACCGCTGCCCTGTTGTTGAGCACGTGGGACCAAGACAGGGGACAGTGGCATCACAGGTGTGCAAACGGCATTACGCCAGTCATGCTTTGTGTGCACTGGGTCTGATTTTCGCTTTCGCCTGATGAGTTCTCAAGAAGCTCCATTGTGAAGGCATGAGCTATTCTATTTCAAGCAAGTTCTTCCTGTTTTCCAGAAATCTCTGCCTTACTTGGCTCTCCTCCCTCCTTCCTCACATTCCAGGCACAGATCTGTTTACACAACTGTGCTTCATCTCGGAGGGAACATTATATGTCAGAAAATGAAGAGGAAGAGCAAACTTCTGCAGCAAGCCAGCCGCCCCTGCCTTTTCTCTTGCTGGCCCCTCTCCTCCCCATTCCCTTTCCTCTCCTTGCCCCCCTCTTTCCTTACCACTTCTGTTAATAGAATCTTTAGAAATCTGGAATCAACACTGGAATTACAGCCTGCAGCTTCCACCAAGATCACAGATCTCTGAGGAGACATCTTTGTCCCCTCTGCTGACCTAGGAAAATCTCCCCATTCTCTGATGTATACCACATATCTCTTTTAGAAACCAATGATATTTTTTCTGTTCCAAAGTGATCAATGCCAGTTTTAAAAATTTGCCTAAAATGACACAGATGATTCTCAATATAACATGTTGTATAGAAGACGCCAGACACAAGAAACTACACAGTATGATTCTATTTTGTATGTTGTGGGGGGCATGTTGACTGGAAAATGCACAGAGGAGCATTCTGGGTGTAGGAAATTGCTCATATCTCTTAATCAGGGTAGTGTGTGTGTGTGTTTATATGTAAAAGTCATTGTAAGGACTGGAAGTTTGCATCCCTCCAAAATTCATAAGGTAAAATCCTAATTCCCAATATAATGGGATGAGGGAGTATGGACATGATTAGGTTTATGAAAGTGGGGCCCTGATGAAAGGAATTAGTGCCTTAATAAGAAGAGACATGAGACCTTGCTTCTTGCTCTCTACTCACTGACATGGGAAGACACAGCAAAAAGAAGACCATCTATGAACCAGGAACTGACTCTCACCAGACATTAAATCTGCTAGGACCTTGATCTTAGACTTCCTGGTCTCCAGAAGTGTGAGAAATCAGTGTGTGCTATTTAAGCCACACAGTCTGACATTTTTATTAGAGCAGCCTGAACTAAGACAGTCATTAAGGTATCTGCTTTATATTTTTGTACTTTCTGTAAATTATAGCTCAATAAAATATGGGGGGGAGTTTCCCTAAGACAAATGGACTAAACTGTGAATGAGGAGTATAAAATATTATATCAACCCTTCCAGAACCCTTCATTGAATAGAGGCCCAGAGAGGTTAAGTGGCTTGCCTATAGACAAACAGCCAGTTAGGCTAGACCCTGATACCGAGGCCCTAAAGTGTGCCATCTATCTAACTATGGCTTGGAATAATTTCCCCTTAATAAGCAGTTTTCTTTTGGAAAGGGAAGATTTAAGGCATTTTGGTAGTACAAGAGCCTAATCATATAATAATATCTGGGTCCCATGAACACCGTGAGATCTAGGTTAGAGTATGTTGAACCCCTAACTCTACAATCCATGGATGTCCACCCTCTCCACAATTTTTGCAAGAAAAATGGATGGTGAGGCAAAGTGGGGATTGACTTCACCTTCCTCGATTCATATATTGTAAGGTCCCACATTTCTGTTCTCCATTGATTCAGTCAAAAAAAGACAGCCTCTATCTCACTCTCTTTCTTTCTCTCCCTTTCTTTCTTTCTTTCTTTCTTTCTTTCTTTCTTTCTTTCTTTCTTTCTTTCTTTCTTTCTTCTTTCTTTCTTAGATTTTATTTATTTATTTGACAGACAGAGATCACAAGTAGGCAGAGAGACAGACAGAGAGAGAAGGGGAAGCAGGCTCCCTGCTGAGCAGAGAGCCCCATGTGGGATCATGACCTGAGCCAAAGGCAGACGCTTTAACCCACTAAGCCACCCAGGCACCCCTCTATCTCACTTTCTAAACAGAGCATAGAATGGACAGCTGTCATTCATTTTGGTCCAGACTTCCTAGATTTGAGACTTCCCACACCTTTGGAAGGCCATTTGCTTTTATTTATTTATTTGACAGACAGAGATCACAGGTAGGCAGGGAGGCAGGCAGAGTGAGAGGAGGAAGCAGGCTCCCCGCTGAGCAGAGAGCCCGATGTGGGACTCGATCCCAGGACTCTGGGATCATGACCTGAGCCGAAAGCAAAGGCTTTAACCCACTGAGCCACCCAGGCACCCAAGGCCATTTGCTTTGCCAGACTCTGTAGCTGGGCCCAGGCAAGTGTCCCAGATGAACTCACATGAGACCCTGAGTCTGAAGCTAGAGATGCTAGCTAAGGTGGTGACAGCTACCTGCAGATTTCAGGGAGGGAGTAGCAGGGTCCCATGGCAGTGTCCTGTGGCCCATCTCAGAAAGGTTTGTGTCTATGCCCAGAGATGACTGCCATGTGATTTCCATGGAGAGCATTCTGGCGGGGGGGGGGGGGGGGGGTGTGATATGGGGCATGACCCTTTACTACATGGCTTCCATCCAGTTCACTGGTTCTTGGGAATTCTCTGAGAAAGTTAATATCCTTTCCTAAATTCGTTTGTTTCTCACCTAGCCAAAAGGTATTCTGTTGCTTACACCTTAGAACCCTACTGGATGCTGGTAATTTTGTATATATAAACCCTGCTGAAGATTTGGAAGAGATGGAAGATTGCTTATATCATGTCAGTGTAGACAAGAAAATTTCAACTGAACATGAGACATTCATGTTCTCAACTTCCTTGGGAAGCTGCACTGGGCACTTCTCACCAGTCAGTCACCCTCACACAGCACTGAAGAAGCCCCAGGTTCACCAGATCTGACTCGCTCCTTTCACCAGGTCTTCCCTTTCAGAAGCAAAGCTACATTTCTATCACTGCCTCAAGCAGGGCACCTGAGCTACCAATCTCCTGCCCACACCTATGTCCTCTGTGTCTTACCTTCTCCTAGTGGCTAATCAAGATAGATGCTTCTCTAAGAAGACTGGAACCACCTGGTGAGATAATAATTCCTTTATGATAGGAAATGGTTGACAGAGGTGTGAACAGAGGTGAGGCCACACACAATCTTCAATGCCCTCTTTCCTCTTGTGTAGCAAACTTGGAGGCCAAAGGAAGATGGCGGCTCAAGGAGATGGAAGGCACCTATGTTCACATCACTCCTGTAAGGAGAGCTGTGTCTGCTTATTTGTCCAGGACATGAGCAAAAATACATGTATTAAGTTACATAGATTTGGAAGTTGTTTATGACTGGATTAGCCTCCCCAGAGAGTACACGAACCAGAGAAATGTCAATAACATCTAGTGATCCATGGAGGTTATACTTTGATCTCTCAAAACACTGAACACATATTTTCTCATGTCAAAACATAAAAACTCTCCCAATGACATGGGAATTCAGAGTATAGCAGCCCTGAAAGTTAGTCCTTCTACTGCTTTTTCCATTTTCTATGGCTTCTGCTCTTTGGAAAAGCTCTGTGTGATTTACAGCTTGATGTGATTTTTCAAGGTGTGTTATAAACCCCCAGGTCTTCTGTCTTTAACCTTCTCTCTCATTAGAGAACTAGTTCCTGGCTTTGGGGTTGCAGGCATGGGGAAAGAATTGGGGAGGCACTTTGAGGACTACAATAATCTTTCTTGTTTCAAAGACCACTCAGGTAACCTACAAGTGACAGACTTGGCCTTGGCTATGAATGCATCACAAAGTATGGAGCAGTGAGATCAATTCCTAAACAAACCATTTTTGTGGAAATTGAGTTAATTGAACCCAGCTCCTCTTCCCTTCCAGTGTGGGGTTCTCTTCCACAATGTGGGTAAGAGTGAGGAATCAAGGCCTAGTTCCATCATCTTCCATCAATGAGGAACTCAGCATACCCAAGGTGACCCATCCCATCACTGGACAATCATTTGGAAATATCTGCATGTTTTATTTGCAAGTCCTAGCTCTCTTTAATTCATTGGCTTAGTTTTACTGCCTTAAAATGTTACAGCTCAATTTGTGTGTACTTCACAACACACTTTGTGTACTAACCACACTTTTATTTTATTTTATATATTTTTCAAATATTATTCCCTCTATGTCCTAATTTTACCACCCAGATTTTCTTGTTTTGTCCTATAAATCTTTGTAAGTTGCCTAAAATCTTTTTTGAAATAAAAGGGGCTAAATGGAAGGAAGGAAGAAAAAGAGAGAAAGAGGAAAGAAAGAAAAAGAAAGAAAGAAAGAAAAAAAGAAAGAAAGAAAGATAGATCCCCATGAAGATCATAGAATAAATCAAAATGTTTTTCTACATGCTTAAACAGTCCAGTAGGTGAAGGCAGCTGTCATACATATATCCCAGTGTCTTCCTCTTCAGACTACACAGAAGGTGGATTTCTTCAGTTTTTCCACAAATTAAATGGTTTCCAGCTTCCTATCCCCTGCAGATGAACCTTCTTTAGGGGCTGTTGTGTTGGCTAATGAACCCCATTAAAATTCCCTGTAGAACTAAGTCTTCTGCTTCAGTGCGCCCTGACCAGTCCTGAGTGTGACAAGATGTGGGGCAGCTCTGGCATTTACTGTGTGCCTGCGCTTGTACTTCTGAGGTGGGCCTTCAAAGTAGGGCCAATTACACTGTTAAGCTACTGCTGTCATGACCTTCAGATGTTGAGGGAATTCATGTTCACAGCTCATTTCCTAGATACACTGGAACATTTCCTCTATTATTTAAGAGTGATTTCTTAAAAATTTATAACCTTACTCCCTGTTGTACAAACCTAAAAGATCTCATGTCTTTCTTTACTATTATTTAAGGTTTCAAATAGGTGGTTTTCCATTTTTCAAATATAAAATTATAACATCGTATGTAAATGTATATGCATCCTTCTCCCCATGATTCATATCTGCTCGCACAGGGTATGGCCTCCTTTGAAAGTCACTGGAGTAACATCTTCATTTTTAATTAAATATGGCTCTATGATGCTTGATAACTGCTTTTCTCATGGGACTCTGAAAAACCTGTCATTGGTTCCAAAACATACAATACTCCTCAAGGATGAACATTTCTTAATACTGAGAATTACCCCACACCAAAATGTGAGGCAGGGTCTAAAGTTAATTTTCTAAAAGGAGACAACTACAATAAATGCTTAGCCCTCTAGAGTGACCATTCTGAAGGAGACAATATCCACTGGTTTTTTAAAAAAAAAAGTCTACCACATTATTATTTTCTAGTCACATTTCTATTCAGGCCCAGAGATGAGGTCTACTCCAGGGCAGAATTTTGCAGAGAAAAAGAGATGACATCTCTGTGAACAAGAAAATACTTCTCCCTTGGTGCCTGGGGGGAACATATGCTCAGTATTTCCAATTTCAGAAAATTCAAAGCAGTGACTGGTGGTTTATCACAAAGTTAAAGGCCAGATTAAAAATGATTTAGATCTAGCTTATAGCCAGAGGTGGTAAAGAAAGAGAAAGAGAGAGAGAGAGAGAACACAACTGAACAAGTAAGAAAGATCTTCCCCACCTGGAATGTCTTCCTCCTCCAACCCCACCCCGCACCCTAAGAAGAAAGACAATAAGGAAAGGAAACCAGACATCTGGAAACATAGCTCCAGGTAAGAAGAGCTTAATGGAACACTATTAAGAATACCATTTGGGCTCCATGAATCAACCTTCACCAAGGGGCTCTCTTTCTGCTCCACATGTTCAGTGAAGCCATATGCTATGTGCTCCTGGGGACCCTGAAATTCACAGGCCCCAGGGCACTGCCAGAGCATCTGGGGCCTCAGGCACCTGCCATGTACAGACAGAACAGCCGAGCATGGAGAATGAGACAAATGGCACCAGAGGGGACTCCTCCATGCTGTTTATGTTGACAAAGGGCAGGAGGGAGCCTACAACTCTTCATATATTTTTACAATCTGCTTTTTATCTTGTAGAAGAATGTAGGAAGGGATACAGCCAGGTTTCAATTGTAGAAAGTAAAGAGCAATCCCATTGTCATTTATAACCATAATTATTCTGTCTCCCACCTACCCTCTAATTTTTGACTCCCTTCCCGGCTTGTAAGGTGTTCAGTCCCAAGTGTGCACTCGCAGATTTATAACTTGGATGATTTGAGTTTGTGAAAAGAATAACCTAACTTTCAGGTGAGGAAACATGAGCTCTCTGCCTTGGGATCATAAAACATAAAACCTGCTTACTGCTGCTAGATACTGAGTCAGGCAGAAAGAGTCTCGGAGCCCTGATGATGGTGCCATTTTTCTTCCAAGACCAGTTATAAAGTACTGTAGACTCTCAGGCCTTATCAGCAATGCTGATGAGCATAAAACCTTCTTGGACCCATAGAGAACATCCAAGCTTTTCTGTGGACAAGTGTCCTGGATCCTCTGAGGTGGTCATGAGAAAGAAAGCAATAGTAGTTAGCTGATACAATATAGAGAACTATGGTAAGTAGGCAGAATAATGGCTTCCAGAGACATCCACATCCTAACCTCAGAACCTTTGGAATACAAGGTTAAATACATATAAATACAATATTGTATAAATACAATAAAAAGGTGAAAATACAAGGTTACATGGCAAAGTGGTATTAAGTTTGCAGAAGAAATTCAGGTTGCTAATCACCTAATTGTGCACTGGAGACATTAGCGTGGATATGTGCCCCATGTAATCACAAGGGTCTTTATAAATGAAAGGGGGAAGCAGAAGAGAGAACCAGACAGAGGCATCATGAAAAGGACTCTGTCTGACCCTGCAGCCCTGAAGATGGAAGAAGGCCGTACAAGACAAGGAATTCAGGTTTCGAGAAGCTTCTAAAGCAAAGAAACATATCCTCCTCTGGAAGGAACCTGGCCTTGGCACCACCTGGATTTTAGCTCATAGAGACCCATTTGAGACATCTGACCTCCAGAACCCTGGAATAATCAATTTATGTGTTTTAAGCTATAAAGTTGGTGGTAATTTGTTACAGCAGCAGCAGTAAACTCATGGGAAATTTGCCTGTTCTCTTTTCTGCATCTACTCCATTCCCACCTCTTTTATTGTCCCTCCAACCTGCAACTCTGAATTTCCTGCTCTTCCTACAAAACCAATAGTTTTAGAAAACAACATAGAGTGATATCTTCTTTTTTTTCTTTTTTTTTTTTTTAATTTCTTTTCAGCGTAACAGAGTTCATAGT